>JAAAKQ030041721.1:0-35858 GCA_010016005.3 Zanna intricata
TGAATAAATAGTTCAAATAGTTTGTGAAGAACTACAAACATAACAAGTGAGTAAACATTTTATACATTTCATGCTTATCTTATATGAATTTTTATATGAATGCATATATATTGCATACTACCAACAAAAATTCTCAGACATAGATAGGGTTATATATATATATATATATATATATATATACACACACACACACACACACACACACAAATTTCATATATGTGTGTGTGGAAATGGGGGAAATTTTCAAGAAAAAAAAACATACATCCATAACTGGTAAAAGAAGTAATAACTTCTGTCGGCCAGTCCCGCGACTGCCACATATTGTTTTTTTGTTTGATTATTTATTCTTTGTTTGGAGAGAGGCGCATTATTTTTAGTAGGCTCACGGGTGCTGAATATCTTAGGACGGTCCTGACCACCGGGTTGATGTAGTGGTGAACTCATCGCAAATCAGCCGATTGTTAGATTTCAAATAACCAAACATCTCAGTAATGATCAACCTGTGACTATAAAAGACTACACTTCATTTACATTCATACATATCATTCTCATTTATCCTCTGAAGTAATACCTTACGGTGGTTCCAGAGACTAGACAGAAAAAGAAAGAAAGTGATTTCGTCATGTTTCTGCCGAGTCACGTCCCTTGTATTAGTTCTGATTCACAACGTGGCCATACCTGTATAAAAAACAACAAGTATTACTCATATTAGTCGCGGTATAATTAGTTAAATCTTATATAGTATGTCTTTCATTTCTATTAAAACGTTTGAAAAGATGACTGATTATCTTTCACATGGTCACCCTTTTATTCTCGTGTTCATTTTTTATTTTTTTTGTTTTAGTTTCCGTTACGTATCTATTTACTCTAATATTATTAAAAGTTATTATACCGGTAATGCAAATTGTTTATTACTGGAACGTAAGTGTAATGTACTCCTAGATTTGTGTCTGCTCGACTTGAGGTGTACTATTATTTTGACACCATGTCTGATACAGATTCAGCTGATAATAGTGTACGATTATTGATATTTCTTCCGAAAAAGCCCTTAAGTCGTGCAGAAAAACACATCTTAAATACTTACAAAAGCGAATTACAGTATAATCCAGCGACGTTGATTTCGGATGTCATTAATTAAACTGCCAACATAAGTGGAAGTTGTGTTCCTTCAGAGTACATCGTGATTCGCAAGTATAAATCCACTAATGAATTTTGGTCTCCTAAGAAAATCATTGTGTACTCAAACCGAATGAATCAATTTGGGCTACCTACAATTTGGATGAGTCAATTCAATTGGACCGCTAGAAGTCAACATTTATGTAGTGTCAGAAAATCCTGCTTTTAAAATATCTGATGTCAAAAATTTATGCTTAAAAGCCATCGATAAAACAGGCTAGCAGGAATGGAAAAACTGTATAAAACAAGTAACGGATACTGTTGAACCAAATTATTGGAAATTGGTTTTTATAATAATAAAAAAACAAAATTGAACCTCCCGTTGTATCTGTTAATACTGACACAGTGTGGATTTCTCGTAATCAGTTGACGAAAACTGAATTGAATTTATTATTTTTGTATTGTAGTGGAAATTACTGAATATTAACGTCGCGTAGTTTCTTTTATATGCATCAGGATTTACAGGAGATGCTTGTGAATCGGCCGTCTGAACACTCTTACGCACAGTTTGTTTACTTGAACTCTTAAGCTAAGGAATAGGATATAGTTATAACAGATGGTTATTCTGTTTCGATTTGCGCGATTTAAAAAAAAAAAATCTTATTTTAATTTGATTTCTCTACACCTCAAAATATCTCTCTCACCTTTCCCTCAGATAACCTAAAATTATTCAACCTAAAATCAATCTGCTTCAGTGAACTGGTAAGACAAGTAAAGCATCATAATAATAATAATAATGTAATGCATTTTTCAAACTAAACTGTTAGGTTCATCAAGGTAAATATTAAAGGGTTTTTGCCAGTGAAAAATGATAGTTTTTTTTTTGATATGCAGTATGGTCTCGTAGTACCCATTGTAATATATAACATATATAACTTACTCTCAAAACAGGGAAATACTTTCCTTCAACGTAGAAGTTATTATTAGTACAAAAACTTGTTTTATGTCAACACAAACATTATTGTCATTTAAATACCACAGTCTGTTCCATTTATATTTGGAATTGGTACAAATGTGTATCCACTGTTCGTTTATTGGTATTGGTGGGTTAAATCATGGTGAGTATGGGTTAAGTCACAGAGCAAGAGCGAGCGAGTGAGTTTAGCGCGGAATATTCTAATGATACTAAATTATAAACACAAGTATTACATTAACATTTACGTGGCATATAATAAATATTAAAATGTTTTATTAATACTAACAATAAACCTTGTAAAAAAAAAAAAGAAAAAAAAAGGTAACTGTTGTCAATTTATTTCATTAATATGCAAAATGCTGAAGCGTTTATAGGATTAATTCTCGTAATGAAAGAGACATCAATTTCCCTTCGCTTGTTTCTTAAATTCCTGTTTTACAGTTTCATTTTTTGGGGTTGTTTGATGTTTATTTTATTTTATTGCAGCTATTTAAAATAAATACCTGTAAAGTAAATAAAATAAAATTCCGAATAGAACTTTGGTAGTATTAGAGTAATCACTTTCGTAGTATTAACTTTCGCACTTATCTATCGGACAGATCCGACTTACAAATCCGTGTAACTAGTAATTTTAATAACCAGAAACTGGAAAACATCAGTTATTACAAATTCAGGATGCTTTTTAAGAAAGTAACTTTACAAATATTTTAAGTGGTTAAGGTAGGTTTTTATGATTTTCCACTGGGTTTCCTGAATGCACGACACTAAAGATTTCTGAAAAACATTATCAATAAGTCATTTTGAGGAACAAAAAAATCATTAAAATCGGCCCGGTAAAACTAGTGAAAATATTTTTATGAATACGTTATGTATAATTGTAAAAAAAAACTTATAATTACATAACATAAAGTGCCGACTTAATGGTTGTGTCTGTTAACAGTTTGTATTTTCAGATATCTTTTGACCACGATATGGCTTTGCTGACCCAGCCTTGCGTTAGAACGATTTGTTTATATCATTTACAAAGAGGTAAAATGGTTACATGTGAATATTTTAATATATAAAATCGAAGGTTCCAACTAAATCTGCGATGGTTATCGGTGATCTAAATCGAAATACACAAACCCCAACCAGAAACGGATGACTTTGTTAAAAGCAATAACAAAAAATGTTTCAGTGTCAGAAATACTAAGGAAATTAGCATTTTTGGCTGCCCATTAATTACGTAAGCATGTAACAAAACCTTTCCTCTTTATCTTAAGTTACTGGGGAGAAATCTAAAATACTAATTTAAAATACATCTTTTGCGGTAAAAATCAAATGTTTTACGCATAAAGCATAATAAATGTCTAATTAAAAAAAAAAGTTTAGCAATAATGTCAAGTTAGCACCAAATTTCAAATGGTTCCGTTGAATCGACTGTTACTTATAAAAAATGGTACCTATTAAGTGGGTAATGATTACTTAATTCGTAGACAGCCTCTGAAGTATGTTTTCCCAACAAATTGTATTGTATTACATTTCCAGCATATTTTAATATGTTAATATACGGTAAACTCCACCGAAAGGGTGTTCTCTTTTCCTGTTATAATAATTTTTAATTACTCATATTGTTTTTACTGATGTTAAACCTCCTTTGAAGGTCTAGCTGAACGGTTTTTGTTTATCTTGGATCCTTTTACAGACTACACAATTCTGGTTAATAGTAAAGTGTTTTCGTTAAGAAAATCGTAGCCCAGCGCTTCAATTAATCTTGAGGAAAACCTATTGGCAATTTGTTGTAGCATATGTTTGCACCGATCAAAGCAAGGTCGTTATTATTAATGTGTCACGCCCTTCCAGGTAAATTCCTCAACACACGTTGGATTTTTGGTAGGATAGATGTCAGTTGTCTGGAAAATTATCTTGAAGCTCTTTTGTAGGTGGTATCTTTGGCTTGTTGCGCGGTTTATTTTGTTAGTAGATAATTTTATTTATTAAACAATTCCTTTCTGTTCTTGTTAAATTCCTACTTTATTGAAGATTTCAGCTGGAAGATCCACCGGATCAGCGGTGGGTTTTGACCAGACACTTATCCCCAGATTCAAGCTATGATTATACCTGCTAATTAATTACTCTTGTACCCTGTACTGCAGTCTAGATGTTTTTGGTATTTGGGTAGAAGTCACAATTCTGCCTTTGAATTTATCCGGGGTTTCTAAGCAATATATAAAAAGATCAAATCGTTGCAAGATGCTTATTCTCTTTAGCCTTTCAATTACAGTACGTAACTTGCATAACGAAACTACCGATACGTCATGAAAGTAACTCGCTTCTTCAAATAGTGTGTCAAGATTAACTTTTCGTATTCGTTTTATCATCCTGTCGCAAGCGATGATACGGGTTATTGATGCACGCCGAATTCGTATCCTGTAAGGTAATCAGAAACGAAGAAGAAAATGTGATGCGGATACAAATGTAGAGGGGGATTATCTTGCCTGTAAAAACCAAACGGCATACACGTGACTTTGTCACGTTGAATTAAGAATTAGTTATGAGAACCGTGGCATTGAAAGTTTGTAGAAAATAAAATAATTATTCCTTAAAATAAAGTGAAAATAACTTTATTCCGAAAGACAGAAATATTTTAAACGTTCTTAAATTTCAAAATTCTGTGATGATTAAGTGATACACAGGTTCCTTTCTAATTTTTATATTTGGCATCTTGTTAAGTAAGCTATTTGAAAATTGGCAACGTTTGATATCTATTTTTTATTGTTCCATCTAAAATTGAATCGTTAATGCCTTGTTTATGCAGGTTTATTATTCATATTGTGTTTTTTTTTCCTAAAAGAAAGAGTTTTTTCGTTGCTGCATCTACAGTAAAAAAGAATGTGTTTTACAACTTTTGTCCTTGAAATATATAAATGTCGTTGCAAATTAATATTTTATCGTTGATCTCTGCATGTTTTATTGCCGATTTTTTTATTACAATATTTTTATTGTTTTATTACTATTATTATTGTTGCCTTAATAATATCGTAATTAAAGTGAATCTTATCGCGTAAACTATTAATAGTTAATTTATTTTTATTAATTACTCTTATTTTATCAGCGAATTATTTTTATTTTGTAGTATTATTAACTGATTTATTTTAATTTTACGTCCTATTTATAATTATAACGTTTCTTTTATTTATGACCTCGAATTTTAATTATACTTCCAGTTCGCTGAACATAATCCATACCGCGTTAGAACTAATTTATACGAGTATTTCGATTTTGGGAATGATAATAAAGTTAGAAAATGAAGAAAGATAAGGTGTAGTAAATATTAAATCTAGGTTGTTGGCTGTCCCGTTTACATTTTAATTTGTAAATTTAAAAAAATAATGGAATTGAAAAAAAGCGAATTAACAGTCCAGGGCAAGAAAAAATAAAATTAAGACTCCCTGATAATAATTTTAGTTGAATTTTTTTTTTTAGCTGAAAGTAGGAATTTGTTAGAAGCCATGTGTAGTGTATACCCTTCGGTGCAGAAATAATTAAATTTGATAGTAAACAAGCGTAGACAGAAACAATGAAACGCAATTGAAAGAGTAGTAGTGCGTTAAATTATAATTAGAATATTAAGCTCCAACTACCAAATAATAATTCACCTGGTAGGACAGTAGCAGGGCTACTAATATAGAATTTTCTGTTTTCACTGTGGCCATTGAATATATAGTATCAAGTTACGTAGACGCAAATTAATTGAAATGTAAAATTTCTAATTGTATTTAGAAGGAAGGAATTTTTAAACAGGTTTTTCAGAACGTAAATAATCATTGAAAAAATATATAATTCTATAGAAATTTAGAAATTATGAGTTATTGCGCCAAAATAAAGAGTAAGATCGCTTGTCTATTTTTACGTAAGCGCGAAAAATTTCCGTTTTTCTGATTTCAACGGAAATATCCATTTTGACCATCCCTGAATCCAATTTTTTTTTTTAACCTCCGGAACCACTGCCACCGTTAGGTATTACAACATCAGAGGATAAGCTGAACGATTTGTAGCGTTTGTGAAAATCCATGCCTGACCGGAATTTGAACCTGGGACCTCCGGATGAAAGGCCGAGACGCTACCACTCGCGCCACGGAGGCCGTCCTGAACCCATTTTAAGTAGTTAAAATGTGACGTAACTCACAAACGATTAGTCGAAGAATATTAAAATCTTGGGTTTGTACTGGTGTAAGTTCTAGTTGTACTCCTTTTCTTTTAATTGCAATCGACTGAACCAAAAGTATCCAAAACAGCCGTAAATCCTAAAAAAAAAAAAAAAAAAAAAAAACTTTACATGGTTTAGCTTTTATTTCATTGGTTCCAGAGTTATAGCCAAATAAAATTTAAATTAAGAAATATTTGGTTCTAATAAGGGTACACATCGGTTCGAATCAGACTTCATCTCCTTTTTTTACCTTTTTTTTTTTTTTTAATTTAAATATATTGACTTATTAATAAATATTAACCTCTGATTGTAAAATTTACGATAAATAGAAATTCAATATGAATAATATGCGATACGAGTATATATGTGTGAAAAAATATCAGCCGTTATTAATGAAATAAAATTTTATGTACTTTTCATTTAAAAAAAAAATATGTGTATATGTAGTTTAATAGGCGTACATGAAAGTCATGTGGTGTCCATATCACATTTGTTTTTTTCAATAGATCTTACAATTTGCAGAATTTGTTACGTAACACAAATTGCAAAGGATGGACGAACTATAAATAACATAATCAGAAATAGAATGGCCCAAGCCCGAAAAAATCAGCTAGCACTAACATCCTTAAGAAATTTTTTAAAGGAACAAAGAAAAAAGTGAATTTTGAGACGTGGACGCGGTATTATATAGAATTATGTTGGTAATTAGGTGGCCTAAATTAACCGACTGGGTTGGTCTAGTGGTGAACGCGACATTGCAAATCAGCTGATTTCGAAATAGAGAGTTCTAAGGTTCAAATCCTAGTAAAGGCGGTTACTTATACACGGATTTGAATACTAAATCGTGGATGTCGGTGATCTTTGTTGGTTGGGTTTCAATTAACAACACGTCTTAGGAACGGTCGACCTGAGAATGTATAAGACAACACTTCATCTACATTCATACGTATCATGCTCATTCAACTTCTTAGGTAATACGTTACGGTGGTTCTGGAGGCTAAACAAGAAAAAGAAAGGTGGCCTAATTTAGTAAAGAGATTTTAAGGCGAATTGGAGGAAATAGGAGTTAGTGATTGAATCTTATGAAAAGGACAAAGTCGACGGGCAGGAAATATTTTCAGGTGTTTTTTATTGCTTTTATAAACGGACTTGTACAGGGCAAATGAAGTAGTAACGTATGGATTATAGTATATGATTAGGTAATTGAAGGTTATAGGACGGAAGAGATTTATTGAGGTTAATAAATTTGTACAAAGTAGACAAAAATAGAGAAGTCTATCGAACTAGTAACTGAAGATAACAGTAACGACTGATAATATGGTAATATGGATGAGCTTTGGGATTAATCGGGTGTGTTGGGCGCTCGTACGATGTTCTGTTTTAAGGAACAAGTTTGGTGAAAATGTATTCATGAGTTGCTTGTAAAATTTCACTAGTTATTTTCTTAGAATTTCATCCCATGCACGAGTTCCATTTTGAATTTCTTTGGGGGGAGGGGGCAAGAAACTTTGCAGAAGATTAAAAAAAAATTCTGTACGTGATCTTCTTCAATATTCTGTTCAAAATAAAAAAAATATTTTTTTGAATTTCAGAATAGTGCTGTGAAATTTTATGTCATTAATATGTAAAAAGTTTTGTTTGTAAAATTATGTTTTATTAGTGAAACTTTTCAATGTTCTATTTTTAATAAAATGAAAAAAAATCGATTTCAGGTAACAGTTATGGCATATAATTTAGAGAGAAATCATTATTAAAATAATACTCGGAAAAATAATCTAGTTTGAAGAAATAATTTTATGTCAGATTATATTTGATAATCCACTTGAACATTTTTTTTTTTAATGAAACAGCATGAAATTTCCATAGAAATATAAAAGATAAATAATCAAGTGTTTTTAATTTTTTTTTTTTTTTTAATAAATTTAAAAAATTAAAAATATTTCCACATACTGCTTTTCTTCTTTATATTGTTATTCATTTCACATTCAGTATTTTCCTCTTCAGAATGGTAATTTATTATTTAATGAAAAATAAATGTTTAAATTATAGAGATAGATGTTTATTACCCCAGTCGTTGAAATAAAATGAGTTATTCTCTTGCTATTATAATGTATTATTAGATGATAATAATAATAATTGCATTAAATTGACATTAATAACAAAATCTAATACGAAGAAGACTGGAAATAACTTTTCTTGTAACCTTTAAATTTACACGCTAGATTAAATAAATGTTTTTTCATTGCCAAAATTATCACTGACAGAGACGTCATCTGTAGGTGATGATTCGTAGATTTCAATTATATAAAAATGTTGATAAAAAAAAAAAAAAAAAATCAGTAATTAAGAAGAAAAAACTATTCCATATAAATATAATTTAATTGTTACTATATCTGTAGTACAGTTTATCAATGATCCTTTTTTAATATAATAGAGTATATATTTATAAAACTTGTTAACTTAATTTGTCGTTATATTTTTACCGATGATATCAAGTTTATAATTAATTAGTTTCATAGATGCATTACCGAAATAATGATTTTTGCAAATAAAAATATTATTAATTTATGTCGCAATGTGCTGCTGTTATAGTTTTCTAGGAAATTATTTTAATTCCCTATAGAAGCTTTATAGTATATTTTTATTACATATTATTGTTGTTTCAGTTTCTTTTCCGAAGCAAATTATTTAGCGATTATTACTTAATATTTTCAAACAGTTCCATTTTTATTTCTTGTATTTCTTACAGGGAAGTATTGTAATTGCGAAAAATTTCGGTTTTCAGATTTCATCAGAAAATCCATTTTGACTAGTTTCGGCGCGACGTCTGCACGTCCTTAAGTATCTCGCATAATTCAAACACGATTAGTCGTAGGATGTTGAAATTGTGGATTTAGGACTGTTGTAACATCTAGTTATCCTGCACCTCCCCTTTCGATTGCAATCGATTGAAAAAGTATCCAAAAAAAAAGCCTTAAATCCTCAGAATATTTGAATTTTGGACTTTTTCATAACTGCAGTTCTAAGGACCCTTATTGAGAGTTTTCAACGATATATATAATAGTAGTACTTATTTTCATTGGTTTCAGAGTTATAACCAAATAAAATTTTAATTAAATATTTGGATTTTACAAGTGAAGGCACGTCGGTTCGAATCAGACTTCATCTCCTTTTTTTTCTTTTTTAACTTTATTTTAATTCATTTTTTTTTTTAACTTTTTTTCCTAAGTTAAATATATTGATTTATCAGTAATTATTAACCCGTGATTGTAAAAAAAATTTTACAATAGATAATTCAATAACAATAAAAATATATATATATATATATATCTGAAAAAATATCCGAAGTTATTAGTGAAATAAGATTTTATGGTCTTTTCAAAATATATATATGCCTAATTTAGTAACTATTATTACACATATGTATATGTAATAGCTTTGGTGAAACAACTGATTATTTAATATTAATTGAAAATTATTATTTAGAATAGTATTATTTTTGGATTTTCGTGCACGAAGTCGTGTAGTGTCATCAGATTTCTTTCACACTTCCATTGCAGTAGTCATTGATCTATCAGCGAGTTATAGAAAATGCTTTGATAACTTTAGAAATAAAAGTTTTTGTTTTTTTTTCCCTCAGTAAATTATTTATGTACATAAAAACACTTTTCCTGAACACAATAAACTGTAGATGCTATTTACTCTAAAGTGAAATTACATAATATTAATAACATTAAAACAACTAAAAATACTTATGGTTGTAATTTAATCGTATAATTTATATTCTTGTGCAATAAAAGTATAATTAAAATATAATTAAGAAACAAAGAATAAATGGATAACAAGCCCTGAATATCGCGGTCAACTATTAATGAAGATGTAGAGCTTAACTAACTAAATCTGAAACTGACGATCTGATTTTCTAATCTGAAAATTATTCGTATTTACATATTTTTCAATCTTCTTCGTTGTATAAATTCATTTTAGGATTTAATACGATGGAAAAAGCTATCTTAAAACGGCACCAATTTTAATTTTATTTAAAAAAATTAAGTCAAAAGTTACTTTGACCTTGTTGTATATAAATATTGATGAAAATTATATTATTTTCATTATATGAATTTAAAAAATTAAGTGGAAAGTACTGGAGTTAAGGAAATAGTACCCTTAAATGTCTTTCTCTACGAAGCATTTTCTAAAGAAGCAAGGTAATTTAGTTTTAATTTTATTCTTATTAGTACTTTTACATTATAGTGGCATCGTTGTTATTTAGTGGGAACTGGTTTTGTAAATGCGTTCTTGGCCTTTGAAATTTCTTTCTTATGTAACCGTATTTTATTTAGTATTAGGGTATTGCTTGGAATAGCGCAGTTATCGGGTTGAAAGGAGTACTGTTTGCAACCTTTACGAGACGCCAACATTTTCTTTGTTTGATCTAGTTCGACCTTCTCATTAAATTATTATTTAATAATAATTACAGAAATTGTAATTTAAGCTCCCTATTTTATAGGCATTTGTTTAGAACACGAAAAACCTTTTTGTACGAGCAAATCGATGTACTGTAAGGATAATAAAGTCTGTTGAATTAAATTATTATATCTGATGTTAGTTTCGTCTCTTATGTGATACAGCTTTTAATAAACTGCGAATGTGAAAGCTCCTAATCTAATTTTATTCTCTCAAGGGCAATTTAAAAGATCTATCAAAATTTATCTTTTTACCAGACTCCCCAAAAAGGAGTGTTAATATATTTAGGGTGTGTATCAATCGTAACCAAATATTTACCCATGTTTCTTGCATAACTGAGAAATTTTTGGATATATTTACTCTCATATGCAATTAAAATTAATGCAATTAAATTTACGTTAAATAAAATAGTAGTATAAAATTTAAAAAAATTTCTCTTTAACAGTTATGTGATTTGTGTAGAGATCTCGTGTGGTGAGGCTACAGTGGTGAGGTGATGCTAGCATCTCCTGAGAGGCTAAACCAACTAGTAACACCATCAACTACCACCATCAACCAGTAACAAACAGGACGCCGTTGGGGCGTTGTTTTTGGTGGTGCAATGGGGGTGGATAGGGGGTATGGCTCTTATAATATCTACAAACAATCGTCCGATTTTCAAATTTCAAACGGAACCGAACTAGAACTAAAAGAGCCGTCTTTGTCAGCAATGTTTTTTTCGGCTGTCGTGTTTTTTAATATTTTTCTCTTGTTAAAAGGAAATTGCAAAATTATTTTCATGAAATTTTGTAGTATGTGAACAGAAATTTTCGTTTGTATTCAACGTACTAAATTCGAAAATTAATAGGAATCCATGCGTACTACTACTACTATTATTATTTCATCCTTTTAGATATATTTAAAGGAGATCCTTAACTTTTTTCAGATATTGTTAGACTTATTTTATATTGCAGTATAAAAATGTATGGCAATTGTGAGATCCATATTATTCCAGATACGAATGAATGGATGGTTCAAAGCGTAAACCCGAGATATGTTTACACATGAATTTTTCATACGTGCTGAATTTCGGGAATAACACAACAGATTCAAACGATATAAGGATATTAAAGAATATAACTTTAAAAGTTTAATCAACTTAAGGATGATATAAAAGAAATTGCTCTCAACATAAGGTTAAATTTTTATTTTACTCTGAAAATTGTTTGAGTAGAGTAAATGTTCCTGACGAATTTCACCGTAGCATCTCAGTTGGCGCAAGGCAACTGTTCTGAAAAATCGGTTTGTATGTTTTTTTACCTCGTAAGGTGACTTAAGAAAATAATCTCTCCTTATTATGTGGAAAAATTATTTTTTTCGTATTTTAATATCGGATCTAATTTTTTTGAAGATTTAATTTTTGATCTCATTATCCCTTTTTAATTTAACATTTCAGATTGTTAAAGTAATTTTCGTTGCGTTGTGCTATTCAACCTCCTTAGAAATAACTCGAAACATGTGTTTCTTAGCTGTTCACGAAACGGAAATGTTAGTGATTGATTAGACAGTGAAGAACTTTGTGCTTTTTTTTGCGATGTTTATTTTACTTTTAAGTGTTGATAAGCCTGTTGTAAGTTAAATGTGAAGTTAAGAGATGATGTTTGTAATTTTTTTAAACTTTTCTTTATTTGTTTTTAATTATAATGATATTGGTAGACTAATGGATTTTATTACTTATTATTTTTCTTTTTTCGTTTTTTTATAAAGCAATAAAAATTACGTTTTTTTTTTTTAAATGTTATTTATTTGTATAAGGTTTTTTTTTAATATCTAACTTTTTATTTGTCGGTAATTAGTCGTTAATTTTTGTTATCTTGTAAAAGTTAAACGTTCAGATTTAATATAATTACGTTGGCCTATTTCTGGTTTGAATTTTAAGTACATGTATCAGTCTTTACTATTAGCCAATTTTCTTTATGCTCCCTTTTAATGTTTTAAACTCTAGATCTTGTTTAGTTTATGAGCGTTGTAGAAAAAATTACTTTATGTAATAGTTATTGTTTTACTTATTCTTTTTTTTAAATATGTTGTGTGCCTTCTCATTTTATATATGAAGATCAATAGACAGAAATAACAAACTAAATAACTGAATTTTTTTATATTAAATGAAAGTTGCTTGATTTGTAAAATTATTTTGGATGCTGTCTTTTTCAGCGAATGGACGACGTATAAAAATCACAGAAGGAAGGATTTATCTGGTCGATGGATTACGTAACCTGCGAATATTAAATAACATATTTTTATAATTTATTTTCGCACAGCGATGTCAAACTCGAACTGAAAATATCGACTAAGTTAAAAATAATTTTCTACTTTTAATAACGTGTTATATAAATGCATATTATATAACAGAAAATTTTCTATCTGTAATCTCGTGTGGTTTTTATTGCGTTTATTGATTGATGTACAGAAATAAATTGCTGCGAATTCTACGGATTTTACATTTCTTTTTATCTACCTTTTACGTTTTCTGCTTCCTTATACGAAGTTAAGGAAGTATTGCTATCGCGAAAAATTTCGGTTTTCAGATTTGAACGAAAATATCCATTTTGACCATCCTTCCATTTTGACTAGTTTCGGCGTGATGTCTCTACGCACGTATGTATGAACGTTTCTCACATAACTCAAAAACGATTAGTAGTAGAATGTTGAAATTTTGGATTTAGGACTGTTGTAACCATCTAGTTGTGCACCTTCCCTTTTGATTGCAATCGACTGAACCAAAATGTCCAAAAAAGCGGTCAAATTTTGAACTTTTTCTTAACTGCAGTAATAACCCCTTCATTAAGAGGTTTTCAGCGATATATCCTGGTAGTTATTTTCATTGGTTTCAGAGTTAAAGCCAAATAAAATTTTAATTAATGAAAAATTTTGATATTACACGAGGAAGGCATATCGGTTCGAATCAGACTTCATCTCCATTTTAAAAAAAAATATATTGATAATAATTATTAACCTCCGATTGTAAAAAAAATTTTTACGATAAAAAAATATATCAGAAGTAATTAATGAAATAAAGTTTTCTGTACTTTTAATTTAAAAGGAAATGTGTATACAATTTAATAGACGTACAAGGAAGTCATGCAGTGTCCACATCAAATTTTTTTTTTATATGTATGAATAGTACTGGTTTTCCTGCCCCAGGGATAGTAAAGCGTTTTTTATAGGGCCAGTAAATCCAAAAACTGTCGCCCCAAGCTTCAAAAAAACTTTACCAGAAAAATTACATATATTTGAATTAAGACAATAATACTAATACAGATTTACAGATTAAAATCGTTTTATTGAAAAAGAAAATAACTATTGAAGAAGAGAATAATACTGGTTATGGTTGTGTTTATGGTTGTTTTTAACGAGCTTTATTTTATTTTTTTCCGGAACCATCGTTAAGGTATATCTTCAAAGGATGAGATGAATGAATTGTAGCGTATGTGAAAAATGCCATGCCTGACCGGGATTCGAACCCGGGACCGCCGGATGAAAGACCGAGACGCTACTACTCTGCCATGGAGGCCGGCACTTTTAACGAGCTAACGACAACGAACTTAAAAAACTAAAAATACCTAATATTTACCTAATAAGTAGGTACCTAAAAAGTTATTAGGACCTAAAAAGTACCTAATATTTTAGGTACCTAATATTTTAACAAAAGTAGAACAATAATGATATTATTGTACGAATAAATAGCAAACAATATTTTCTAGATTCAAGTAATCGAAATATATTATTGTGGATTGTTTATTTTTTTATGGCTCTAGTTCAGGCCGTTTGCTGTTCCTAAATTTTGCCGTCTAGGGCCGGCTCTGCTTCCTGGGATAGAGATTTTCCTATTTAGATTTGGGCAAAATCTGGGCCGTAGTTGCGTTTTATTATAAAATATAACGACGCATATTACTTTCGACGTTCTTTACGTGGCTATGTAAAACTTTGTCCTTTATTTTAGATAATAAAGATGACTTGCAAAAATAAATAACAATAATAATAAAGAACAATATAATTTTTAAAAAAAATTAGGGTGTTATCTCTTTCACTCCCCTCTCTCTCACTCTTTGCTGTGTGTGTGTGTTTTTGTAATCTATTTCGTCAATATCGAACCGATGACGTGTAGACATGAAATCTCCCCCTCTATTCCAAAATAAAAATCTGATGTGGACGCTACATGACTTCCTTGTACGCCTATTAAATTACACATACAATTTTTGTTAAAATGAAAAGTACATAAAATTTTATTTCATTACTAACTTCTGATATTTCTTCACACTTTTTTTTTATTATTGTTATTAAATTATTATTTATTGTAAAAGTTGTTTTTATAATCATAGGTCAGTGATTATTAATAAATCAATATATTTAAATGAAAAAAAGTTAAAAAATTAAAAGTTTATAAAAGGGAGATGAAGTCTGATTTGAACCGATGCTGCTTCCCCTTGTAACATACAAATATTTCTTTCATCAATTAAAATTTTACTTGGCTATAACTGTGGAACCAATGAAAATAATTACCACTTTATTATATAATTGAAAAGCTCTCAATGTGGGCTTTTACAGTTAAGAAAAAGTCCAAAATCAAATTTTTTCGGTATTCTGTTTTTTTTTTCAACATTTTTGATTCAGTCGATTGCAATCAAAAGGGAGGTGCAGAACT
The DNA here is from genome assembly GCA_010016005.3 of Zanna intricata. Lineage (NCBI taxonomy): Eukaryota > Metazoa > Arthropoda > Insecta > Hemiptera > Fulgoridae > Zanna > Zanna intricata. The sequence goes on from JAAAKQ030041721.1 coordinate 15,433, forward strand.
GGATATTACAACAGTCCTATATGGAAAATTTCAACATCCTACGCGTAATAGTTTTTTAGTTATGCGAGATACGTACGTACAGACGGCACAACGAAACAAGTCAAAATGGATTCAGGGGTGATCAAAATAGATTTTTCGTTGAAATCTGAAAACCGAAATTTTTCGCGATCACAATACTTGAAATCTATTTATTAAATATCTAGAACGGATGATGTGATGTCATGAAACCATCTCCCCCTCTACTCCAGAATAAAAGTACATTAGTTCAACGATCAAGGTTTTAAAACTTTAATCATTTTCAAGTAAAAATGCCTAGAAAAGAATTAAGATTGAGAGAGGGCACAATCCCCATAATGGATCAGGAAGGAAAAAGAGATTAATTAATTTTGTCTTTATTTACCTTCAGTGTTAATCTTCATTAGTGCTAAATTGGATATTACAATTTTTAAAACGTTAGAAGAGGAAGTGGGGTAAAATATTAGTAACCACGTTGTGCCAGCTTTTTTATTGTAGCGTCATGAGATGACCATCATAATGTAGTTAACGAAAGATAGGTTAGAATATTGTAGTTTTTTGTTAACCATTTTTTAAATTTCGCTGCTACCGACTGATTTTCATCAGTTTATTTATTGGCGTAATTTTTTTTTTTTAGCATTCGTACTTACCTCGATATTTAAATGAAACAAAAAATTTCACTAAACAATATTTAAAATCTGGATCCTAGTTGACACAAAGAGGTTTTAATTATTTAATAAAAATTTGTTGGAAATACAGTAATTCAACGTATTATTAAAATTATTTATTGAAGAATTTATTTTTACTCGTACGAATAAAATCTGTCCGATTATTTGAAAAAGTGAAGACGATATTATATGCGCCTAATATAAATTTAAAAATTTTACTTTTATATTCAAAAATAGAGATAGATTTGCATTATTATTGTTGTAGTTACAGTATGTCCGTTTTGAAGTTATGTTACTATTCTGAAATTGTATTATCTAATGGCCTTGGAGTTACCTCCGAGATTGCCACATAATCCCAAATGCAATTACAATTATTATACCCGACTATTAAATCCCTACTCTGTCTTTATTATAGTAGTTTACTAGTACATGTACTTTAATATATTATTCTCTTGCATACAAAAATAAAAATCGTGGAAGTAAACATAGTTTTTTTTTTTTTTTTAATCACTTAGTTTTTAATGTAATGTTCTATTGTCATTAGAACAAAGCGGTGTTCTAGATTTTAAATTATATTGTTTGTTATAAAATAAGGCCAAAACATCTTCTCAACAATATTTTTGTGTATCTATACAAATATCTAAAGATTTATGTATTTAGTAGGCTAGGTTTATCTTATGTTATTATTTAATTTTATGATTAATGAAAATTAGGGCGTTGCTCTATTTAACTCTGTGCCTTATTGAGATAATGAAGGAATAACATACCATATACATCCCATTTATCATGCGCACCTATCCATTTAATCCAGTCCACTACTAATTCTTTATTCATCCGTTCCTTTTTTGTGCTCTTTGCTCTTACGACAGTATCGGGTAGAAAATTTTCACCTTTCTGTAGATGTTCAATATTGAAAATTACACACGGGGATAATTTTTTTTGTCTGAATGAATGTATTATCGACATCATTGTCAACGTTGTTTTTCGTAACCGGCAGTTTGTATACATTCTATGGTGATAACCATAGTTTTCAATTGTTGTCGTTGAAATTTCGAAAGTCACCGGTGTCTTGTCCGGATTCCCAGCTCGATCTAGGAAATAATTGTTTGTGTTTTACTTTGTACAAAGTAAAAGAAATATTGTAATCGCGAAAAATTTCGGTTTTCAGATTTCAACGGTAATATCCATTTTTCACTAGTTTGGGCTTGGCTTCTGTACATTTGTACATATATCGTATTTCACACAACTCAAAAACGATCAGCCGTAAGATGTTAAAATTTTGGATTTAGAGCTATTGTGACATCTAGTTGTGCGTCTTACCTTTTGACTACAATCCTACCTGGACTCGCCGTTAGGCATTACGCAATCGTCGCGGAGTGGTTGTGGCAGCAAATTGACCTGTACCCTCCTTATTTTGTGGCCCCCATCGGGATCCTCCATCGAAGCACTCCGACACCACTCTCCTGGCGTGCCAAAGAGTCCCTCCTAAGGAGAGCTACCCATCCCGGTTGTCTAAACCTATCCTTACCTGGGGACGAGTGTGCTTTACACACACCCAGTCCCCTCCCCCGTACGCGACCTTCTAAACCCTCGAGGGGCCCCCATGCTTCATCGGAAGTACCCCGATACAGGATACTCTTGCGTGTGCCCCGCCATCCTCAGGCATCCAAGGCATTCTCAGCAATCTGGGTCCCTCCTTGGCCCTAGACGTCGCCACGATTCGCTACCTGGTGCTCAGCTTCCTTTTTTTTTTTTTTTTGCGCCAATATTTTTTTTTTTATCGCAATCCAATGGACCAAAAGCGTCCAAAAAGCCAAAATCTCCAAAAATGTGGATTTTGAACTTTTTCTAACTGCAATAATAAGCCCTCATTAAAAGCTTTCAACGATATATCATAAGTGGTACTACTTATTTTCATTGGTTTCAGAGTTGTAGCCAAATAAAATTTTAATTAATGAAATATTTGGATCTTACAAGGGAAGGCACGTCGGTTCGAATCAGAATTCATCTCCTTTTTTTAATTTTTTTTTAACTTTTTTTTTTAGTTTAAATATACTGGTTTGATACTAATAATTAACCATTGAGTGTAAAAAAAAATTTAATAAATATAATTTAATAATAACAGTAAAACATATATGACAAAAAATCAAGTTATTATTGAATAACGTTTTCTAGAGTTTTTAAAAATGTGTACATGTAATTTAATAGACATTATTAGATATGTGTATATGTAATAGATTTGGTGAAAAATCTGATTATTTAATATCAATTGAAAATTATAATTTAGAATCCTATTATTTTTGGATTTCTGTACAAGGAAGATGTGTGGTGTCCACATCAGATTTTTCCCTTTAAGTTTATGACATATCTTTGAAATTTGTTAGTTTATCTTCATCTACTTGCGGTAACTGCTTTTCTATTTCGTCCGTCCTTCTTCGTGTAGGAAAAACTATATCGGCAAAAAAAGATTATATCGGCCATTTAATAATCTATTAAATTCACCTCTACTGATATTTAATTCAGCGGTGATTTTAAGGACTTTCTTCTGGTACATTTCTGTAGAAATCGCGAATCCAGCTGACGTACATTCTATATGTGAGCCGCAAGGTTTTTTCTGTTTCCAGATATTTTTCGTTTTTTGTCCGAAATGTTGTTTTTTTATCGTCTATGAGAAATTAGTTTTCTTTCTTTCGTCGCTTTCGAATGCAGAACTTGTTTTATCAAATTTTCTTACGCTTGCAGCACGATTTTCTGTCCTCCTTCAAATAAGAAATCTCATGTCCGGGAGTTAAAACCGAAGCATTTTTTGTCCAGAAAAAAAATTAAGTAAGAAATAACACTAACTTTTCTGCAAGAGAATGAATGCATTCTCTTTTTTCACTAATTGTGTATTCCTATTATACGCGAAACTTTTCAGTACAGAACGGTCGTTGTTACAATGATGACAGATTATAAAATGACTACATTATGATGGATAAAAAATGTTTTCGTATTAATAAATAATAGCCTACGTATGAGAAAAATACAAAACAGAATACAGCTTCTGAAAAGTTGGTGCAATTTCGGTAGATAAGAGATTATTTTTCTACTACCGGAGATTATTATTCTTCTATTAATAAAAGCCATGTTTTTATTTTATGTTTCGAAATTTTATATGGAATTATTATGTGTGTGTGTGTATATATATATATATATATATATATATATACTACTAAATCGTCAATTTGAAACCTGAAAATCCATGAGATGCGGTAGGCAACGTTTCAACTGGCACTCCGCACAAAATGTAGGCGTAGTATGGGTGTACGCGTTTACGATATACGAAAGACGTTTGCTCATTTTCGAAAGTTAAATGTACAGTTTCTTGCAGTCATAATTACAATGATTAGAGTTAACTTGTTATTTGACAAAAGTCTTTCTTTCAAAGTAACAGATGTCTTATGTCACAAAATAACGTATTCAAAATGTTTTTATTGAATTTAGTTGTAAGCTTACTTATAAATAAACCCGTTATAAAATTAAAAAACGCATTATAAAATTATGGTAACCCATAAGAATTTGTACCATTAAAAATATAAAGAATGTTTTGGAGTGGAATTGAGAATCGAGATGAGAAACTGCCAAAAGCTGTGTAAAATAGAGGTCAAGGACGGCCTCGACGATGTAAATGGTTTTTAATTGCTGCAAACCTTGAACGTAAAGAAGAATGATTTATATTACAAGAATTCTTATTCACTTATGTATGTTAATTTTTTTCTTGTTTTTAAATATGTGGAAATTACTAAACCACATCTTTGAAGTGTATAATTAAAATATTTAAAAATTATATCCGATTCTTCTTATAGTACAACCACGAAATGTGCATATAACTGTAATTAAACATGTTTTAGGGTAAAAGGTAACATTGTTTTGCACTCAGAATTGTTTCACTTTTTACCGTTAGTAATGAACCTTAAAACCCATATTTATGTCCGATAAAACAGCACGTGTCTAATAAAACTTTGCTAATACAGTTAACTGTACTTACTGTAATTCTAAGAATCTAAATCTGTTTATATGTATAGAGAGTTTAAAGTAATTATGTTTTTATGAAATGTTATTATTATATGCCTTTTTTAATTATTAAACATCGGTTAAAATATACATTCATTATATTTAAAACGCCCGATCTCTTTGGCGAAGTGGCGTTTCGGCGTTTTATCTGGAGGTCTCGGAATTCGAGACCTGGTCAGGGATGGCATTTTTTATAAGCTATAAAATTCCATTACCGTATTTCACGTACAAGCTTTTCAGAGCTTCTGTGTAATTTCATCAAATAAAAAAATAAATTAAATTATCTTTTCTCATTTTCTCCTCACCAAATCTGGGCATTTTTTTGAGTAATTATGATACGCTGTGCAAGGAAATGTGTTTTCATTACTTTTTTTTAATTAATTTCAGTGATTAAAATAAACTATACAAGTTAACAGAAAAGTTATCGAGGAATAAAACGAGACCGCCCTCAAATTTTTATCATTATTTAAAGTAATTGTTAGCTCACACTAAACAAACAGCTATAAAGCGCAGCGGTCGTTAAGTATTTACATCATTTTTCGATTAGTTTTTGTTGTAAGATACGAGAAATTGTATAAATAATTATTATTTATAAGTACTTGTAGTTTCTCTTTTTTTTGTTTTTCATTTTATAATTGATTATGTTTGGTATTTAAAACTACAAGTTAGATAAAAAATATATACATTTTTTTTTTATTTCGGGGGTCTGTTATACGTTAATTTCTTTCCTAATGAAACGAAGAATTCATTAAAATCTAATCAAATTAATATCTCATTCACTACTTGAGTAATTATTTTTCACGGTATGAAAATAATTTTTCACGATATATAAATCGGTAACGACTTGAATTTGTGTATGTTCGTTTTATGGTTGTTTGCGTATCCCATGGGAGAGAACGAAGGAATCAATCTTAACGGTACTTGTAAGATTAACTTCACAAGTTAAACTTCCTTCTTTTTTATAAATATATGTGATGGCTCGAATTGTATTTTTTTACTTATAATAAAATTAATAAAAATTATAACATTAATAATTTACTTTGAACGGGGCTTGGCTCCTTCTTCTAACAGAGGTTTTTCCTTGAACAGTTTATTTTGTAACTGTTTCCTTAAGATTGAATTTCAGAAAAAAAAAATTTCACCTCACGGTCGTGGTCTTAAACAATAATTAAGAAAAGCTTTTATGAATTTTCCCCCAGTTCTCTTTTCCGAGAGCACTAAAATAGACATTACCCGTTTTATCTTCTTTTTTTCTTTGTGCCGATTGAATTTGGTAGTTCAATATATCAAATATTCCAAGATTGTAGATTAACTTTGTCGTTCTTTAATTGTTGTGTTAATATAAAGTGTAGACAAGGTAATTACGAATTTGTTTTAACAGTTTAACATCTGATAATCTAATTAATGTTATGCTAAACCTATTATTGAATATTATTCTACTTTTAACAGTTTAACATCTGATAATCTAATTAATGTTATGCTAAACCTATTATTGAATATTATTCTACTGGTACGTACTAATAGAGCATTTAGAATGAGCATGAGCATTTTAGAATTTCACATATCTTGTACTCGGTAAAAAAATAAGCCTTAAAAAATTATCACGATAAACTCCACAAAAGAAAAAAAATACTTGTTTAATTATTAAAATTTCTAATTTTGGAAGTCTCTGTAAGTTATAACTACTTGGCGCGCACTTTAAAAAAATGTTTATTTAAAAAATAATTGTGTATATATATATATATATATATATATATTTTTACTATTTTAATTTTCATTATTTTTTCTAAATTTACTAATTTCACATTTTTTATTATCTTTATATTAAAAAGGCCTCGAAAAAAACCGTTATCCCCATGGAAAAAAGCCGTTGGTAGAATAAGAATATAAGTGATACGTTGCTAAAAACTGGAAAACAACAAAGGGAGTGACATAAAAAGGCTAACTAGCGTTTGTTAAGGCTGTACAGAGATTTTTAGGAATGTATATAATTGTTATTATTTTTATTTATACAAAAAATTTAACGCAAACTTAATTTTAGTGAATATTATTTCATTAGAGCAATCTAATACGATGATTAAAAAAAACGTTCGAATTCTCTATGGATATTACCAAAACCGTTAATTTAACTAATCTGGATGACGAGACAACACAGAGGATTTTCTTGAATAAAATACTAATATAAACATAAAAACGGATGAAACTAGCCAAGTTCGTCCGTTTTTGAAGTACATGTATTATAGAATAAGTAGGAGGAATCATGGGGGCCTCTCAAGGTATGCGAGAGTCGCGCTCGGAGGGTGGTTGTGTGCGCGCAACCCCATACATGACCCTCAGTAGGTTAGGAGAAGGGACCGGAAGGGTAGCTTCCCTGAGGAGCGGCATTTTGGCACTCCTCAAGCGGAGGGTCGAAATGTTTCGATGAACTCTAGGTAAGACCCCGATGGAGGGTCCTTATTACCTTATTAAAGGACCCAAGCTTACGGGATGGTAGATTAATCTACTGTTACGGCACTGAGGGGAATGGATGATGACATGCCTAATGGTGGTTCCAGCTGCTCCTTGTGATAAAAAAAAAGTAGGAAGAATAGAAAGAAAAGCAGAAGGAATAGATTTGATTTGGTCGATTCATGTATATGTTTTTATTTAAAATTAATTTAGGAGGAAATTTGAATAGTCGATTAAGATTGTATTGATTTTTAAATTTAATTTGTGGCACTTATCAATTATGTGGAGAATTTACGTAACCTAAGTTTATATAAAAGTATGTATGTTAATTAAACTTTTTGTTCAGTTAAATAATCAACAGTTGTACCTACGATTAGATTTTATTTTTGGTAACCTTTATTTTAGTATCGTTTTTACAATGGTTTGTTTGTTTGTACTCAAGTTTGTTTTTTTTTTTTTATTACTGATACATACCACTTACTTTTTTTAATTAAGCTATATGATATCCGTGGAACATAATTTAGGTTATGTTCGTATAAAGTTAGATGAGGTTTCTAGATTTGTATCATTAACTTTAATTGACAACGAAATTGAGTGTCTCACGATTGTTTTGGCTACAGTGCCGTGGCGGATTGCCAGTTCACAGCGGGGTGTGTCACTCTGTTACCCTGGCAACTGTTAAGTCTCGTACTCCTTCGCTTTAATTCTTCTCTCTATTCAAACTTTACTGCTATGTCGCCTTCATCATTTTCAGTTTTAAGTTGTTACTCTATGTGATAAAAAATACCAAATTTTTGTTTGTTCACCTTGAAATGATATCGATTTTCTTTTTCTTTTTTTTTCGGGCGGTGAGAAATCGGTGGATCTGTTATTATTGATTATTCATATCTTAAATAACAGTAACTGCGATTGAAATATTAATAAAGACATTTTGAGAGTAGGCATGCTAATATTAATATTTATTTTTTGTGTTCATATAAGAAAAGAAATTATTATATTAATAGATTTTTATTGATTTGATTTCGATTTTATTGGTTATAATGCTGTTTAAGATGTTTAGAAGTGGGTGTTTTTGTTTCTTTTTGAGTTGAGAAATTGATTTCCTTGCATGTAAAAATATACCTGAGATGAACTGAACTTGAAGCTTTTGGATAAATGGTAAGAGGAAACTCCCCCTACTTTGCAAGAAAACGCTTCTGATGGGCTACGGAAAGGCCTACTTCTAAACTAATCAGCTTTAAAAAAAAAAAAAAAAAAAAAAACATTGCGCAAACTTTCGTATTAACGTCAATAGCAGTAACAAGAATTTACGATTGTGATGAGAAATGTGCGTATATTATTACTGTATTTGATACAATAATAAAATATAGAATGTTACAGAAAGGTAGTGAATAAATCTATAGCATAATTTTCCTACTATATAATTAAAATTTATGTATAACTTCTAAAACAAAGTTAAGCCAATTTTATAGTGCCAAATACATCGAAAATCATAGATAACGTCGAAACGAGACAACGTTTCTCGCTTACGATGTTTTTCCAACATAATGATGGATGTAGTAATTTTTCCATACTAAGTAAATGCAGTGTACATGATACGTGGTTTCTCAAAATAAAAATGTGCAATAAATTTTATTTCTTTAACAGTCTATTGGGTTAGATAAAAAGTGGGTTCTTTACTATGGTTGTAAAATACATACATCATCTTGAGTGCAAGAGCTCGCATATAATCTTGAATCCCGACCTGACCCTTCCTAGTTGCAATTGATTAAAACAAATCACATATTTTTCTTTCAAGAAACTGTGTTATATACATTATCCTTACTTATAGTGGGAAAATTACATAGGTATATCATCTATGTATTCTGGGATACATAAGTGGTAATGCACTCCTCCGAATACTATTCCGTTCCATGCAGTGTGGTATATTTGGCTCAAATGAGGAAGGCAATAGGGTTGTACTTCACTTTACATATTAGTGAATTCTTGCGAATTTTTGTCAATTTTAGGATTAATATTCAGATATACTATAACTGCTTGCGCTTACAACATCTGACTACTACGGCTCGGAAGAATTTATTACTTTTAAATACCACATGTAGATCGTTTATAAGCATAAGCTTTAAATAACATGTGTCTATATGACTACCACATTTACGGTCGGTTTCATTATTATGAGCAAACAGTTCTATGCTGTTTTACATGAATTAATTCAAATTAACTCTTAAAAGTTCTGGGTTTACTAAGATAATCATTTTTCTAAAAATTGACTTGAAAAAAATTTAAGATGTTTTCCTTCGTGAAGCTTGGAAAAGAGAGTCCCCTCCCCCACTGATGGAAATTACGTTATGTAATTATACTGTCTAGAGGCTGCTTAAGTGGACCTAAAAGAGGGAAAATTATAATTCATGGCAAAAGTGTAATGGGAAGGGTAGAGTCAAAATATTTCGTCTTTGTTATCCTTCGTACTCTTCAAAAAAAATAATGAAATTATTTTACAGTCCCACAAGTATTAAGTTGCATAGAAGAGAAGAAGAAAAGGTGATTTTAGTTAACTTCAGCTAGAAGAAAAGGAAATTGAAGCGTCTTGTCTCCTAAAAAGTATACGATGAAAGTGATTGTACAGTTTTTTAGCCGTTACTCGACATTAGCCTCACCATTTCATTAGCCGAATCCCACTCGTGAAAGAAATCTAAGCTATAGAAAAACACTTTTATTGCTGTTACGTAATTAATATCCGTGTACAACGATTCAACTTGCAATTAGTATTCGTTTCGTTACGGCGTTTTGCCCATTAGTCCTTGCACATTATTTACACGTTTTTTTTTTTTTAGATTATTTTTTTATTATCCATTGTACAGTTCGTCCTTAGTTTTAAGTTTAATCCTTTTCAGCATGTTATTTAATGTGCTTTGTAATTTTTTCTTTGGTTATTTTCTGCTTCATTTAATTCTCTTAACGGATTGACATAAATTTCACGGTTTAAATTTTCCGATATTCTATTTACTTTTTCTTAACTTTGAATTTCAGAATACATTATTTCGTAACTTTTAATGTAAAAGTTTTCTGAATAATATTATACATCATTGATTTATATCTTATTTAATTCTGCGTAAAACATTTTATATCAGACTCATTTTATGTGTGTGTGTAGGTTTAAATTTTAATTATCACTCTCTAAAGTTGAATCCTCTACGTGATGTAACGCTCTAACAAGATATGCCTTTTTGTGCACGTGTGCTCTAGTTTTGTTAGTTGTACTAAGTTTATCGTTTTTGTTTAGTTAACATTAAAAAATAGTAAAAAGAAATAAAAGAGAATGACGTATAAAATATATAAGTTATGAACTACAGTCTACATTCTGAGGTGCTTATATATAAATGGAGAAGTAAATTATTACTATTTATGGTCATGAAGTGACTTAACCTGGATGTTTATTACTCAAATCTTTATTTTGAACATTAGTATTTATATGTTTTTCGTTGGCTTCTGTTTTGGTTGTTTTAACTCAGAAGCTATAATTAGTTAACAATACGACCTTTATTTAAAAATACAAGTTACTTAATTTTAAGTTAGACGGTAGAGTCAGGGATAGATAGATAGATTTATATATAAACCTACCCTGCATAATTTTATTTATAAGAATTTACGTCCACTGTAAACCAGTTTTACAGTCAAAAAATCTGATATGAACATCTCATGACTTCCTTGTACGAAAATCCAAAAATAATGTGATTCTAAATTGTAATTTTCAATTAATGTTAAATAATTAGATATTTTATCAAATTTATTACATATACACATTTTTTAAATTCCATAAAATTTTATTTCACTAATAACTTCTGGTTTTTTATCATATTTTTAAATTTTTATTATTATTATTGAATTATTATTTATGTAAAAATTGTTTTACAGTCAAGGGTTAAAACAAGTTAAAAAAAAATTTTTAATTTAAAAAAAGAAAAAAGAGATGAAGTTGATTGGAACCGATGTGCCTTTCCATGTAAGATCCAAATATTTCATCAATTAAAATTTTATTAGGCTGTAACTCTGGAACCAATGAAAATAACCACCACTTTGATATATCGTTGAAAAGCACTCATTCAGGGCCTACTACTGCAGTAAAAAAAAAGTCCAAACTCCAACTTTTTATTTTTTTATTTTGTGGTTTTTTTGACAATTTGGTTTCGTTGATTGCAATCAAAAGGAGAGGTTCACTACTAGATGTTACAACAGTCCTAAGTTCAAAATTTCAACAACCTACGACCAATCATTTTTGAGTTATGCGAGATACATACATATGTACAAACGTCTCGCCATTTTAAATACATATGTACAAACCATTCCATTTTAAATACATATGTACAAACGTTTCGGCGAGACGTTTGTACATATGTATTTAAAATGGAACGTTAGTCAAAATGATTTCAGGGATGGTCAAAACGGATATTTCCTTTACTAAGTACAAGGAAGTAAAAATGCATTAGTTTTTTCTTAGAATCTGTCAAAAAATCGGATGCTTATATTACGTTAAATACAGGGAGCCGAACTTTTTATTAACGTGTTATTTTAAACTTCAGTATCTATTGAGTACTTATAATTATACAGTTACTTGATAGTAATCTCTCAATTGGGACACATTAATACACCACAGAGTACCAACCTAGGTTATTTCTTAAGGAACACTGCTCCTGATTTTGGACAGTTCTTTATTTTCTGGAGGAAAAACATTATTTATCGGTAGCTACATATAGTTTAGATTTGTCAAAGTAAAATCGATTATCAATAATTTACTACTACCTCCTTTCTACTTAGGGATTAATAGCGAGATAGCGCGCCCTTTGGCTTTCTCTGAGTGGTATTTTTTTCCTCGTACTACAGTCTCTCCGAGAATATATCGTTCTTTGTTAACCCCTTTTTCTGGTGGGTATAGAACTGACTGATATCTTTATGCTGAAAGTGGGGAAGTTAGGTTGATCAGTCTTGTGGGCTTAGGGATGTGAGAATACAAACTCAATCCTTGGATTACAGTGATATATACGGTACGGTTTCAGTCGTAATCGAATTCGCAAAATCTTCCAGACAATCGGTGCGGAATATAGAGTTCACAACTCTATATTGTCGAGTTGACTTCTTTGGGCTACGAACGAAACTAATCCTGACTCTCCACTGTTTCATCCGAAACAGATGCTTGGGCGACCGATGCTTTTATCTTTGCACAAATATTCAGTGCCTATAAACTGATCTGTTTCAAATTGTCTCCGGAATAAACGCTGTACGGAACAACGGATAAACATTTCTCATACTCTTTAGACAGAATTTGTCTGTTGTATTGACGCCATTTTAGAAACTGAGCTTGTGTTGTTACCTGTCGGCGATCATTTGAAACCTAACCTTGAAACTTGGACAGTTTGTGTTTTATTTTCAGGTACCATTCATAATTTTATGCATAACATTTTTTTTAAATACAGGTTTTTAAAATCTGTCGAATCATTTGTAATCAACAACCTCTATATTATAATGTAATTAGCTAAGGATAAAAAATTGGAATGAATGAAAACTGGGAATAAAAGATTAATGTAACTGTAATAAGGATGAAATTTCTAGATTGGGAAATAATCCCAACTTCCATCGATGACTGGAATTGATGTTATGCGATTATTATTAATTTATCTTATTTTTATAATGAAATAATTTGTAATCTTAGAGCGAAAAATGTTTTTTGAAAAAAGTTTTTTCAATTCCAGTACTTACTAAATACGTGTTCTTTTGGGGTTCGCGTAGACTATTTTATTTATCCTCATTATTTACTAATATTTAATTATTATATTTGCTAATGAACCTCGTTTGTTATCAGAGAAATTTTGTATTGTTATTATTATGCTTTTACGTTCATTCATTATATTACGATAGTGCAGTTAGTAGGTTTTGTATCCTTATCTGTGTGAATCACTTATGGTTAGTCACTGTCATGTGTTTTTAAAGCCTTGTACGTAAAAGGATGGGCTGCGCCGCACTTGAGCCACTTAACTAGCACATTGTGTATCTCAGATCCCTCCTCTTTAATACATATTATTCACTGTTCACATTTATTGTTTTACGATGAATATTATTATTATACTGTCATATTGAAGCCGATTTATTGATTTTAGAACAAGATAAAAGGACTCTGTTCAATTTTATTTTTTATCTTTCTTTCCTTTCTTTACCTTTCTGAGATCAATAAAACTGTTTTTATTTCATTTACTTATTTTATAATTTATTAAAATTTTATCAAATTAAATCGATAACTGGTATTTTTTTACTTTATTTATATAATGTTATTTATTACTTTTATTATTAGTCGTGAAAAATGTTTTTCAAGTTCAGTTAACCAACGTTATTTTTCTTAACCAATTTTTGAGTTCCAGTGCATACTAAAAATTTGTCACCTTGCTCTCTCAAAGGATAATAAATATATTTGGGCTGGTATTGTTTGTCCTCCTGTAACTTAGACGATTGTACTAATTTTCACTAAATATAAATCAAACGAAAATCACATCGGTACACTCAAACACTTATTTAAAAAGAGGGTGTTAGGTATGGCCTATATTTTTCGAATCACGAAAAGTAAAACTACTTAAATCTTTAGAGAGAATAGTTTAATGAAAATGGTATTTCGAATTTGCGTACCTACGTACCAGCATGGTAGTGTCCTGTTTTTATATCTTGAAAGTTCTGAGTTTGACTTAAGTAAAGCTTGGTACGTTCGTACAATAACAATATATTAGACTTCTTGTTTCCATACTAAAGCCTTGCGCTTAAGTGAGGAATTTGAGAAATATGTAGGTTCAAAGCCAACCCCACCAGGGGCTGGTCTAATTGTAAATTCGTCATCGCAGATCAGCTGATTTCGAAGTCGAGAGTTCTAAGGTTCAAATCCTAGTAAAGGCAGTTAATTTTATATGGAATTGAATACTAGATCGTGGATACCGGTATTCTTTGGTGTTGAATTTCAATTAACCACTCATCTCAGGAACGGTCGACGAGAGACTACAAGACTACACTTCATTTACATTCATACATATTATCCTAATTCATCCTACGGTTGTTCCAGAGGCTAAACTGAAAAAAAGGAAAGGTTCAAAGCCAAATTATATATTTGTCTGAAATACTCTTCTGTTTTTAAAGGTAAACCATTATTGTGTAACAAGTGTACAAGAATTCAAGGAGTGAGAATAAAACATTCAAGTGATGATTATCGTTGGTGTTGAAATGCAAAACTGCTAATGGTAATTAAGATCGCAAACGGTGTTACATGATTGATGAAAGGTAGTTTCATCTATCTAGTTAATGTTAATAATAAAAACCGATTTTGATAGATTTCGCGCTGTTTTATGTTCTTAATAGATGCATATAAATTTTAATATATATATATATATAATTTTTCTCTCGTCTAGGCGAGTGTTTATAGCTATAAAGGCTGTCTCTCACCTTAACTGCCAAACTCTTCTATCCCGCCAATTTTCCTTCTCCAAATTCCGTCTCTTCATCGCCTCCATCACTCCAGATATTCACTGTTTTGTTGGACAGAAAACGTTTTCTGCTGGAGTCCATTTCAACATCGTCCTCCATTCTCCGAACATGCCCGTACCACTGTAGTCTTCTTCCCCTCCAAAACATCAATCACTGTACCGGTTACCCCGATTCTCTGCTGATACCCTCATTCCTCACGCGCTGCATTCTGGAAACTCAACAGCACATCCATCTACACAGCTGACAATTCCCTCATCTCTTATTCTGACCCGTTTAATAAAATGCTCTCAATAACACTATTGTACAAACTACAGTTGTTTTCTGTATCCCTTCGCAAAGAATTGCACTTTTGGATAGCCCCAAAGCTATACGATGACTTATATCTTTTACACTATTTCCTTCCTGTGATAATATAGAGCCAAGATACTTAGTCTTCACATCTCTCGATGATACTCCCTTCTATAGTCAAGTCATCTGCTTTTGCACCAGCCACTTGATATTTCGTTTTACTAAAATTTATTTTCAAACCCTTCGTGGTAAAGGTTTCGTCTTATCATATCGCAAATATATATGAACGATATGATATATATATATATATATATATATATATATACACACACACACACACACACACGCGCATGCGCGCGCGCGAGCACACACACACACACACAAACACATTGAGAATTGTTTGCCAGTTTGATACATTATTGGTGTACCTCATTTCAGGTTGCTAGAAGCTTTCTGTTTGTGGTACGTAATAACAGAATAAAATATGGTTTTTTCATTTTGATTCGAATGAACTAATAAAATAAACTTTAAAAGTATAATAAATTAAATAAAAACTAATACTTTTTCAGCCGCTTAAATTCGACTTTTAGTAGACTGCAACAAATTCAACTATTAACATTTTACCAACTCTTATTTCGCTTAAACTTTAAATTTAAAAACGTTTAAGTTTTAATTTTTTAAAGTTAATTAATTCAACAATTTTTATTTTTGTTTAAAAGTAGGTTACCTTTAAAATATTCATCGGCCAATTGTACGTTAAAAGATGTTTTGTAAATATTGTACCCAAAATAATGCCTCTTCGGTTCAAATTGGTTGATTAACAGCTAAGAAATGACTGAAATTGTTAATGGATCTCAGAATTACACAAACCGGCAATATTTTTCCCCGTTTCCAACTTACTTATAGAAATTACTATTTTTAATTCCATTAATGAAAGAAGTAACAAAATTGTTAAGACAGCATAATTTTTGTGATCCACTTCACAATTTTATCAGTCATACGTATCTCGGCTGTTGCATCAATCGGTTAAAATTGAATTATCGCTAAATCATGTTTGTAAACGATTTAATTTTTTTTTTTTGTTAAATAAACAAAATTACCGTTTTATTTATAAATGTGGAACGGAATTGAGAATCACCTCCTTATTCATTATGAAATATATGATAAAAATTTATTCTAAATTCCCTGGAAGATGTTAAATTGTTCCTACCATAATTGTGTGTGACACGAGTGTTTACCAAATGGTTGCTTCTCTTTAGATTTATTTACTATTCAGAAACAATGTTTACAAATTTTTAATTTCCACAAATAGTACAATTACCCTATTTAGTAGTCTTACACTAATGAATAGTGTAAGATTGTATATTCGTTTCCATAAAAGAGACTCCGCCATCAGAAATCATACAGTTTTCCTTTTGCTTTTCTTCTTTTTTGATTTCGTAATAAACGTCTGTTAATTTTTTCGTTAGGTATTTTGATATAGTTTATTAAAGACTGCAGCTTGAAATTTTTCTTCTTTTTTTGCATGTAATCTAACTCTCGTTAAATCTATTTACTTTAAATAATAATACTGATTAAAACAATTAAAGATGTAAAATTGATTTTTAGTAACTGTCTGTTTCTTTATTTCATGTAGGATTTTTACAAGTTGACTTACAAGTTCTTATATTGCCTAATTCGCTTTGATTACGTTTTACCGATGCACTTTTTTTATATGCATTTATAATTAGATTTCTGTTTTAAATGTGTTGTGCTTTATTTGGTTTTCATTGATGGAATAGAGGCCTGGCTCACCTTTATTTTAAAACAGGATTTACCGGATCTACCTTGACTTTGACACGATTTCTCTTTTCGCTCGTTACAGAAATTTATTATTTTTTTAAAAATAATTTTGATATAGTTTTAAATTAGTTTTTGTATTTATTTTAGATTAAAATAGCGTTGTTATTTCACGTGAAAGTAAATAATTGTTAAAGAAAAAATGTTTCATCATAAAATATAAATTTATTATGATATCTGCGCCTTCGAGTGTGTGTATATAGCAAAAGAGCATTTTTTTTATATGGTGGAAAAGTACACCAAATCTCTCAAATGTGTACTGTTGTTAATGATATATAAACACAATTAAGAATAGAGAACAAGTTAATAAGTGGAACATATCTCCAATGTGACGATTAATGTTCAATAGGTGCTGATTTAGGAAACATTAGTTTGTTTTTTTTTTTTTTAACCTCTGGGTGGTTAGGTATTGAGGCAATACCTAATCACCATTAGGTATTGCTTCAGAGGATGAGGTGAATGATTTGTAGCGTGTGTGAAAATGCCATGCCCGACCGGGATTCGAACCCGGGACCTCCGGCTAGTTTAATTGTTAAACTGGAGTAAACTCCAGTAAACTCCTTTCGAGATGAAACACCGTGTCAATATTTCACCGCACACTATATTGCGTTTTATTCTTTTCCTACAGTTAAAAAATAAAGAACGTATGATAACTGATCAAAATTTTATCCTTCTTTTTATTAGTTTTTCATCCTCGAAATTTTGAATTTCCCAGAGTCAAAAATTCGAAAGAACTACAAATTTTGTGCGTGTATGTTGTATTTGTGATTTAATAACTTTGAAACCATCCGATATAAATTCTTGAAATACCATATATTCCTGTTCATGGGAAAATCTTTTTATTCATTTTTTTACCTTATCGGGCTGCGGGTTTTAAAGTTTTAGGGCTGGAAGTACAGGATCCGGCAGAAATAATTCCCCGATTGTAAGTAAAATAGATGAAAAATAGAAAATGTAAGTAAAACAGATATTGCAATACAATTACAAAAAAAAATAAAAACTAAATATATTCTGAAAGAACAGTTTATTTTTTCTCATATCTTTATTAATTTTTTGAAATTATGCCGTTCCTACGCCAACCTTCACTAATCTAGAGGTCTTTAACCTTTCCCTGAAATTCCACATTACTTTTTTTATCATTTCCAATGGTATTGTAATGATTTGTTGATGGATAGCAGCTTTTAAATGATTAAGGTTCTTGGCTTCTGTTTAGATTTCAGCCTTTAGATGTCCACAGAGAAAAAAATTTCATGCTGCAAGATCGGGTGACTTTGCAGGTCATGGAATGTCTCCTGGTTAAGAAATAAGACGTCCGGGAAACATTTCTATGAAGAAATTCATCGATCGACTTGCTGTGTGAGCAGTGGCCCCATCTTGGTGAAACTGTGGAATTTTGACTTGCATTTCCAAGTCCATTAAGTCTCGGTAGCGAGAAGTCGCGTAATATTTTTACATAAAGTTTGGAAGTTACTGCTATTGATTGCCTTTATTCCTCAAAAAAGTACGGTCCTATTATTTCAAATTCACCAACAGCGCATGTAACTGTAATGAGCTCAAAATTCAGAGGGCGCTAATGAAGTTGTGAGGGATTATTTTCTGCCCAGTATCGAAAGTTTTGTTTGTTAACGCTGCCCGATAATGAAAACGGGCTTGGTCACTTGAAGCACAATCGAATCAATCAGAAAATTTTTCAGAATAGCCTTGCGAAAAGCGATACTGCTAATCCAGTCTCGTTCATTTAGCTGCGGCACGACCATTATTTTGTAAGGCTGAAGATGTAAATCGGCGTGTAAAATTCTCCTTTCAGTCCGATCAGTAATTTGTAACGCAGAAGCGTATTTGAGCTGAACGATGTGGAGATTGTGTAACTGTTTCTCACCGCTTCAATATTTACGGTCTTCTTTAAAGCGTCGATCTTAAAAGCTGAACAGGTAGCTCTGAAACTGGACAGCCGTAACAGAATTGTCAACCTAGCCCCTAAAGTTTGAACGAAATAATCGCTGTATGTTAACAGAATTCCGTTTTTTAAATAAATTTCAGTAATGTAAACGCGATGCTCACCAATCCACACCATACTTGTAACTGAAATTACAAGACATCCGCTACAAAATGATGTGCCGATATCACACCCTGTACTACTAGCACTCCACCAGCAGCGTTGAGAAGTCGGGGAGTTATTTCTTCCGAACCGTGTACTACATTTGGAAGAAGATCGGATTTTATGAAAAACCTTATTCCTGGTGCTATTAAAAAGGAAATTCTTTAAGATAGTTTTGGAAGAAAAAGTATTAAAATGTGGATTAGCATTTACACATTAGAAGTTATCTTAATGCTCGTGGGCGAAGGAAGATTTTTCTTGTTTTTCTCCTTGTTTAAACAGTTCAACCTGTTTCCTTATAAAAGTATAATAGTATCTATTAAATTTAATTATTTATATATTTTAACCAAAACAGAAAAGCACTAATCTCATTAAAAGTAACATTTGAAACTTTAAAATTACTTTAAAAATAATTGCTGCAAGTTTATTTTAATTAGAATTTTTTTCCCATAAAAAGTAAAATATATCAGTGATGTGCGCTCTAAGTTTAGCAGATGGTTACATTTTAATATTTCTGGCAATATTAAATATTGTAAGCCCGTTATAGAAACAGTTTCATGTAGACCGCATACAGTTTGATTGCGTTTGTACTTGATTTTTCATACTCTATTGAAAAAAACGATCAGAGATGTTTGGCAATCTTATTGTTATCTTCTTAAAAAAGGTTATCGACGTATATAATAACACAAGTTTTACACTGAATTTCATGATGTTAGGACAAACCGTTTCTAAAATATTAAGTCACATTAAGGGCCGATATTTTTATATATATATTTTTTTGAATACGAGATTTCCAAATAGGGATCAATATATACGAAAATATCCCCATCAGCACGCCGGAAGGTGGAGTAAAATTCACCAGTAATAAGTAGGGGATAAAAATATTTCCACTTAAAGTTAAGAAAAACTTCAAATTTATTCTATACGATAATGGCTGCCTGTGAAAAAAGTTTCGCGTGTTTAGCATATGACAATCCCTATCTTGTTACAATTTCAGCAACGTGGTTCAGATAAAAGTTTTAGATAATGTTTAGAGGACTAACGACCACTTTAAACCGATTCGATACTATGCCTATTAAGAGAGGTATGATTTCTTTTTTGTTTTTGAAGCTCCATTTTTTCCACCCCTCTAGGCCAACTGTCGGTGATGTCAAAAAAATTTTAACTGAGATAAGTTGTAGGCCTAATCTAAAGAATAGTAGGAACTTTGAACTAATTTGATTTTTTTGCTTAATAAGAAAGTTATAGCGATATTTTGTTTTTTTTTTTTCGAAAAAGCCCTCTCCCCGTTTCCATCACTGTAATCCGATTACAAACTATATAATACGGACTGGACCGAGGTTTTGGTTTGGTGGTGTTGTATTTTATGTATAAATTTGAAACTGTCGTGTCCGCAAGAAAGTTCATATATATATATATATGTATAGGGTGTATCAAAACTGCACGGCAATCTCT
This sequence comes from Zanna intricata, assembly GCA_010016005.3. NCBI lineage: Eukaryota > Metazoa > Arthropoda > Insecta > Hemiptera > Fulgoridae > Zanna > Zanna intricata. The sequence goes on from JAAAKQ030041721.1 coordinate 35,812, forward strand.
CGGAAACGGATTCTACATCTAAAAATAAGAAAAAAGTTTCCAATAAA
>JAAAKQ030041722.1:5089-16677 GCA_010016005.3 Zanna intricata
TTGCTGCCTCGTATAAAACTGTAACACATAATGCGATTGAAGTGATTGTGGGCAACAATCGCTATCCAACTTCCTATCCAACTACGGGCACGAACCTATCCAACTTCGGGCACGAATGCTGACGAAACTATAGTGGAATGACCAAATCTGATTCAAGGGAATTGTTATTCCCTTGAATGAGGGCAGAAAATGAGACGTTGACAGGAAAATGGACCAAGAGATGTATCCTGAGGCTAGCTCCATGGGTACTCGAGGCTTCAGAGAGCTGGGCTTCTACCTAACACAGTTACTGTCAGGGCATGGTGTTTTGAAGCCCACCTCTTCCGGTTTGACATTAAGAACTCTCCTGTGTGCAGTTACTACACCGAAATCGTCACACCTGAACATACCACTTATCGATGTCACAGATGGTAGTGGTCAGAAGGAGTTTGGGAGTGGGCTGGCTCACCCCTCAAATAACTGTCCCATATATATTGCAAAATCTATCTAACTGGGATGTTAGCAGTAAACTTACAACAAGAATATTGAAAACCAAAGATCAAGAAACCAGGAACTGTAGCGTTGGTAATCTCGGTTAGGAACTTTGAGGACAACCCTGCTCGGGAGGGAGCGATTCGCCTTAATAGACCGCCTCCGATGACTGACTGAGACCTCTCTGCTGGGGAAAACAAAATATAAGACCAGAGTCCCGGTCAGATGTCCCCCTTGGGGGGAAGGGAATATTGCTAGAGGCAAGGCATACTAAAAGATCCGAACCGGTGGGGGACCAGCGATGGTTCCCCATTTGAACGGAGATAAAAAATTAAGAAGATCCAACCGGCGGCCCGACGTCCCGTACCGGTTTAACAGCCGGCGGGCGAGGAGGACCATTAGAGTTAAAGGACACGCCCTGCATCGTGCAATACTTAATTGTGGGTCGGTGCAGGGGTGTATGGCAAAAAAAAGACCTGACAAAAGTTCACAGGCCGCAGAAATGCAAACTTATGCTGAAATGTTACTCCATAATGGTGCGCACTTGACAGATGCTTGTGTAATAAAACAAAATAAATCCTTTAAATATAATGAAGTGATTAGAACGCTTTTTCCTTTGAAAAGAACCGATAATTCTGTTTCACAGTATAAAACGCCGTCGACATCATTTAGTGGTAGCGGACTGCTGCACACGCAATTAAATTATAATCCAATCTATCAGTATTGGGACTACCCAAATGAATTGGTCGATTATTTGTATTCGTTTGAGAATGAATTCAATGCCGGTAACACATCTGTTTCTAATGAAATTACATCCATAATTGATGAACTGAAAAACGTTGGATTTGAATAGAGTATTTTTTTGTTTTATATTTTTGTACATGTAGACAATGTTACGTTTTCGATTACGCAGTGGTAAAAAATTGTGAAAGGGAGCAAGAGGTCCTCTGGGGATCGAATTTTCAATGACTGATGACGGAAATTATGATATGAAAGATATCATCTGATGGTGACGCATCACCATCAGGTGGTGATGGTGACGTGGTGAATTTTAAACGGGTAAAAATATATCTAACGAATACACAACCAATTTCGATGAACAGTTAGTCGGTTTGGAAAGATTGAATGAGTACCTTAAAAAGCACATAGAGGATGAAACCGGCAGAGGAAGTTGGCAGAAGAAACAATCATTTTCACACTTTGAACCGGGCGGCAATTCTGACACCGGTAAAAATAGCAAATCGTGCAAGCTTGTCAGATACGTTACATCTACTTCGAATATGTAGCCTGTCCTTCACATCATCAAGAATTATACAATCTAGAATTCGACTAAAATGCTGTTTATCGATCCAGTTAAAGTTTTTATACAGTAAAGGCTGACTCGTACTAAATCTGTATAAGTTGTTGGCATCGACGTAAGTTATATATTTACTGGGGGGCATTGGGGTTATAGTTTTTAAGGTATTTTTTGTTTGTTACGGCGTATTTTTTTATACACGTAGAAATGGCTGCCTCTGATACCGGATTCGATAACATATACCCGTCTGCGTCGGTGAACAGTTCCAATTCAATGTTAGTTTTATACAGTATGGCATCAAAACCCGGTGCTGATATATAATGTGTCACATCAAGATGGTATTATCGTAGGCATAACGATCTGAAATTCTCTAAAACATCAGCCAACACCAACACGTCACATTTTAAATATACGTCGCTGTATTTGCCCAATATTTTACCTTTAAAGTGTTGCCAAAGAATTTAGCGTGGTTATATTCATTGTCGATAATATGCAAATCGGTTAACGAGCTGTAAAAATTTTCTTTTGCCGGTAACTGCATTTTGTTCAATTTTTATCACGAATCGGTATATTCATAAGAATACACGTCCTTTTTTGTGACCAACGCTATATCGTCTATACTGAAATGCTTTTTGGCGTGAGCGAACGATTCTTTTGGCAAATTGGACGCTAAGTTTTCCATAAATGAAAAGTGCCATAAACTGAAAAGTGTTTACAAACTTTATATTCAAATTTTTCGATATCCGTTTCGTAAACATTGTATATTTTTTTTGGTAGTTTTATGTATAATGTTTATATCTCCCCGCCGTAATACAGTTATCTTATAATGAAATGCGAATCGTAATCGGTCAAATTGTGAGTTTATATTGGTGTGGTAATTTATACTTCTCTACGTAAATTGCAGCTATCGCCTAATGCGACTCGGTAAGGACCCGTAAAATGTAATGATCTCTGACTTTTTTACAATCTTCATCGAACGGTGTATGACACATTTCACATTGCTCAGTAATGTTGAATTTTCTTTATTCATCGGTCGAAAGAGTTCTCATTTTATTATATTTCTTCTTTTTTTTAAATTAATTTCCGAAATCGGATGTTTTGGGTAAAAGTTAGCAGCATTTTCACCTCTATAAAGTATAGGTTTATGGAAAAAGCTTTGTGACTTATAGCGATTACACTTCCAAATTGTAGAGGTCCGGGACAATTACAGAGGAGACTACTCACCAGGGTGGCATATGCTACGCTTATGTATGGTGTGGAAAGTTGAGTGAATGTTGTGAAGTATAAGAAATATAGAGGAAGGATGAGTCTCTCCATAGGAATGACGGCTTTTAGGACAGTGTCACTGGAAGCTGCTGAGGTTATGGCGAGGATTCTACATGTGGATTTGCCAATCACAGCAGAAGAAGGTGACTGGAACTCAGGGGTACCCAAGGCTGGCTGGATAACAATGGGTCAGTAGTTTTGTACATCAGAAGATTTATGAATAGGAACTAAATAACTGGTCTTGAGTCTATCTGGGAAGACAAGTTCTAAAAGTCTATTAAAAACTATTGTAAGTTGAGGTGCAAGTAGATTGCTACACCATTTGAGAACTAGTGGTGGTATTTTATCAGGCCTCGCACTCTTATATGGATCAAGAAAGGACAGTTTATGCTTAACTTCAATCTCATCCAGCACACTTCCAAAGAGATTTAAAGAAGTTTCAAACAGGTAATGAGGAGTAGGATCATCGTCTTGAGTGTATACAGAGAAGAAGTTGTCACCAAGTAGACTACAGATAACAGCAGGAAAAAACTCAAAGCTGCCCCCATAATAGCAACTTTCTGCAGATCTTGAGGAATTTTTTATGCTATTAAAGTAGCTCCAAATTCAGAGGGATAGTGTTATTAACATAGGAGATGTACTCAGCATAATACTTAGAGGTCAGCTCCTTGCACACTGATTGCAGCCAGCAAAATTCTAAGTAATCATTGGGATCAAAAAAAGTTTTAAATTTCTTAAGGACAACTTTCTTTGTCACCACCAAATATCTAACTTCAGCAGAGAACTAGCTAGGAAATTGAGGTTTACGGGTTTTCTTTATAGGAGTGTATTTAAGTGCAGTGCTGTGCAAAATGTCCATTAAATGATTGAAATATCAAAACATTGGGTATATGAAACACAACAGGGTCAAGCTGATAATGGAGAGTGCTAAAAAATCTTGTCAATATATCACAGTGACGAAAATCAGGCTCAGCATGCCAAACACTAGACTACGGTTTAGAAAGCAATAGATTACAATAGATTGCAGGGTGAGCAGGTTCCTTAGTTAGAATAAGATTGAGAGCCGGTAATACACAAAGAGAGGAGCTTGAGCTGAGTACCAAATCAAAGGTAACATAACTTGTATTATTATTTTGAGACAGCTCAAAAGTAGAAGCCATATCTATAATGATCTACAATGTACCACTCGTAGGAGTAGGTAAAGATGCAGTCCTATCAGCCTCGGGCAGATTGAAGTCACTGATAAGCAGTACAGAATTAAGGCTAGGACAGGAAGATACGCCTCATCAACAGTATCACAAACATAATCTGGTTGCTGAGGAGGTATTTATGTATGCCAAAAATTAAAATAGGAGAAGAGTTGGTAGCAACTGATATAAACACAGACTCAACATCAAGAGCAGAAATTTTAATAATTTGAGCAATTATTATTGATGCGTCACAATGAGTACTCCACCTTAGAGTACTCACACCTACCTCACCTTAGAAAAGAGAAGAGGTCTCTTCTAAGGAAGAGTATCTTAGTGTACTCTTCCTTGATGAGTATGAGTACTATGCTTAGAACTGGAGTCCAGAGATCTGTCCTTCCTAAAGATATTAAAACGAGTGAGCCCAACTCAGAATCATTTATATCAGAAATTAAATTTGTCTCTATAAGAAATCATTCGCATACACAGAGACTGCTTTTTGAAGTTCATTAAGTTTGGAGCAAAGACCATTGACATTCTGGTAGTAGATTTTTATATAGCAGTTTCAGAGGCTTAATCGTTTTTTGAATTCATATTGACAATTTTAGGCACACCATTCACAGATTTGATGGAGATCATTTTCCCCATTATTAGATCTCCACTTCAATAAAAATTGCAGTCATTGAGGCGCTTTCTCTCAGCAGGGGTATGATCTCTTGAAATTGCAACTTGGTTGAGCTAGGGATCCAGAGTATTCAGAAAGGTAAGATAATAGAAATTTCAATGAAACCACTTTAATTTTGAGACAACTTTAAGAGGTCTATGTTTATTGGCTGAGGACCTACCAATGAGAAAACACCTAAAAGTAGCATCTAAGCAGACATACAGAAGGAGTTGACCAGCAATTCATTTGCGTTGTGTTTTGCTGTTGTATTCATGCAAGTTGTAAATAATAATGTTACAGGAATGGTGCTGACAACAGATATTTCTTTAACAATGGACTCAACACTAGCATCCTACTATGTACTACTATTGTACTACGTACCACTATCATCCTTACGTACTTTCAAGACCTTAATTCATCTTCCAAGAAACTTATAAGCTCTTCTGATTCTGTGATTTAAGGTTCAAGATTTAATAACTTGCCATTTACAGAGATTAACTTATTTTTACATCGGAGATAACCTGAAGGTATTGTAGTCAGTTCATTATGTTTGGATAATGTAAGTGACATTTCTGACAAGTTATCTTGAAATTTATTCATTGAGTGGGTGTAACTTGAATTCGATGCACTCAGACCTATTACAGAACCATTCTTGTTGTTATCAGCTGACAACTTGTGATAATTGCCATCACAAATGTTCACACTTGCTGAGTGAAACCATCTCTCACATTCATTTTCTTACTGAAGCCCTTTTCAGAGTCCAAAACCCTCTTTACATACAATACAATATAAAGGTTCTGGTAATAGATATTTTTTTGTCTTCAGTCATTTGACTGGTTTGATGCAGCTCCCCAAGATGCTCATCTAGTGCCAACTGTTTCATTTCAGTATACTCCCTACTTCCCTAACAATTTGTTTTACATATCCCAAAAGTTGCCTGCCTGCACAATTTTTCAATGTCCTGCCAATATTAAAGTGACTATTCCAAGATGTCTTAATATGTGCCTATAAGAACAGAGACCTGTCAACCATGAAATATAGTATGCACTGAAATACTCAAATGATGCCCTAAGTTAACATACAACACGTTAAAATTGAGCCTATAAGGTTTAATACAAGAATAAATTTATAGATAGAAATGTACAGTTTATAGACGAAACGATAAAAATTACCAACTTACATTAGTGATTCATCAGGTCCTGCGCTCTTAATTTATTAAAAATGAACACTTTCTGAAAATCATAGTTTTTTTTTTATCAGATCCATACATAAAAATATTATGTTAACAAATAATGTTTATAAACAATTGGTATATGTTTTGACTGCACACTATGTCAACAAATAAAATGGTCATCGCAGCTTCTATGACATATTCATATCCCAAATAAAGGGAAACCTTTAATTTGTACAACCTTCTACACTACTGGTGAATTTTTTGAATAGTAGCTAAATGATTTTGGGTTGTAAAAGACAGTAAATTTTAAAACTTGGGAGTTTTTGAGTCCTGAAAATAATTATAAAATGTGTTACAGCATTAATGTTTGTATTTGTAATTTATCCATGACAGATGTGTGGGTGCAATACAGATGATATAATCAATTGTGAGAACTAAAATAAGATACTAAAAATTTATGTTATGATATTAATATTAAAGCATCATTACATAATGAAGTAACAAATATTCATTAAGTTTTGAAATGAGCTGAGGGCATCACAAATTAATCAGTAAATATGAAAATTATGTCCTACACCATCTCGTACAGAAATAGAAAATATGAAAAAAATTGATTAAGAGTGATTGTAAAATAAAAATTATATGTATAAGAAAACTGTATGATAGATTTACAAAAAAAATACATCATAATGAAGATAAAAAAATTATAAAACTGTCACAAAAAAAATTATTAAATACATCCTAAACTAAAAGTTGAGTAAAAATATAGCAGTTGTAAAAAAGATAATTAAGATTTGCTTTCTAAGTATTTAGAATAACACTTACAAAAGATTGCGTTATAGTTTCTAAATCAATTATAGTTTAATATATACTTCACATATAATTAATCTATTTAAATTAAACTTCTTGTAGTCCATATCCATTGTATGCAAACTTTAGCTCATTCTATATGTAATATATATATATTTTTTTTTTCAGCACTTCGCAAAAAAACAGAAAAAAGAAAACATTCTTACTTTTACTTTTTTATGTCATCAAAACATTTTTGGGCCTAAGCCCATCTTCACTGATATTTTTCTTTTTAATTTCCCTTTTATCTACATTTACACAATTAAAAAATACTTATTGGTGAAAATATAACATTGTTTTAAATTTATAGAACAAATATTTGTTCAGTCAAGAAATCAAAAACTCAAATGACAGCATATTTTTGATTTCTTGACTAAACAAATATTTGTCCCATAAATTAAAAAAAAAAAATTTTTTGACCAATGTAATTATGAACAATGTATTATTTTCACCAATGTGATTATGTAGACCAGAATTGTAGAATAGATTTTTTAATTGTGCAAATGTAGATAAATGAGAATTATAAAAATAATCACTAAAGGAAAGCGTAAGCCCAAAAACATTCTAATGACATAAAAGAGTAAAGGAAAGAAATGTTTTCTTTATTCTGTACTTTGCAGAGTGGCTGAAGAAAAAATTTCATATAGAGTTCATGCATAATGTATGTATTCTTTCTAATTGTACCAAAAATATTTCACATAGGAGTCTAGAAGTGCACAAACAAGTAGAGCAGATTATAAGTTACATGCATTAATTCTGGGTGTTTTGTGATTAATAATCTATTGTTTAGATATGAAAAAAAAGAAAAAACTTTTAAAGTTTAAAAAACTTAAAAGTTAAAACTTAAATTTTCAAATGTAAAAACTTTTGTTTTTTCTTATGATTTCATTGGGTATGTTAAAGCGACAAGTAAAGAGGTATGTTGTAAATGTACATCCTAAATTTTATTCATGAGTTGATTTCTGCAAGTGTTTACAAAAAAATCAATACCTAGACTCATCCATTTAATTATTAATCTAATTAATATACAAAATGGTTAATTTGTTCATGTAAAATTCCTGGGTTTACAGAGTTAGTAGAAAAATGATTGGAAGGATGCATTTTTTAAATTCTTTAAAAGTGTGGCAAAGATGTTCTTTCTAATTTTCTCACCTTGAAACGTATTGAATTTGATAACTTGTCAAATCTTAATGATCCTTCTTGGGCCTGGAGTAGTATTACCAGTGAATGCATTGAAAGAACATATATGTATACATCCTCTATAACATTACATTATATATTACATACATGTGCCTAGTTGCCATAATATAAGGAACTGATGCTCAGTTCATATATAATCTGGTGCCTAAGTTATTGAATTCTTATTTTCTTTTTTACAACTTTTCTGGATTATTATTCCAGAAACCATAAAAATGTTTTTGTAAAACAAATAATAAATTGGGCCACTTATGGCTTACCAAGCCCAAAATAAAACAACTACAAAAATAAACTATAAAATATCCATAAAAAAGATCTAACTAGGAAAAGGTGAGTTTTTGTTTGGATCTGTTTTAACTAGTCAGTTATTATCAACGTAAAGTGAAAGTGAAGTTTCTTTTGGTGTAATATTAAATAGAAAATTGAAATAGTTCAGCATAAATATTTAATATAGCAAATACTACCATGTACTACAGCAAATATTTTCTGTTAATTCAGGAAAAAAATTATAAAATTTTTGTTGTTCAAAAAAGTATTTTCTAATTTTTTTCTGGGGATAAATTAAAAATCTATTGTGGCCTACAAGATTTGTTTTTTAAAGATGTAAAGAATCATTGTTACTTTATTATAATTTTTAAATTCTAAATACTTCAATTATCATTTCCAAACAGCATAAAATTTTATTGAATTGGATGCCACACAACAGGCAAAAATTCAGAAATAGGATAATAAAGTTTAAAGAGTAGATTTGATCTTGGGTAATAAACCAAAAAATGTGCACTGTTTATACACACTTTCTTTGCATTGGAATTTAATTACACAGTATAAAAATACAATTTACCATCAATATAGTTAAAAATAAAGTTGTCACTTGCCTGAGACAACTTCATTTTCCTCCATGAGGGCATAAGTGTTTTAAACTCAAATTATAAATTCACTGTATAATTCTTAAAACTCTCTTTTCATTGAATCCATGTACAATAATCTAACAAAAGCCTTAGTAAACTCTTAGTTGAGGGAGTAACAGCCCCTCTACATCTATTTTTTTTTTTTGTGAAACTTTTGTTTAAAAATTGTCTTTGTTATTTAAAAAAAATTCCAATATGTGTACACCTCAATCTTCCAAGTGAAGGTGTTTCATTTTCTGCAAATGAAATGGCTGCAGTTCATAACAGTATAGAAGTTCATAAACTTTAATTTGAGGAATATTAAGACGGGTAGATGGGTGTAAATTTTTAACTGGGCTATGCTCTACTGTTTGAGAAATATTTTATCCTTCGTCATTTTCTTATTCAAATTGCTGGTGTGCTTTGACTGTATACTATTTGGTGAAAGAAATAAAAATCCTGTTAAATACTGAAAATTATAGTCGAGTTGATAACTTGATGGAGACGGACGCGATTTATGTCGGCTCCGGTGTTCTTAGTTTATTTTCTGGTTTTTTGTGTTTAGACATCTGTGACGTACTATTGTGATATGTGATATTGCGTTTTGTTATTACGTTGTGATCGATAATTATGCTATTGATACTATTTTGTACGGTTGTTGATATTTTTACAGACAAAAATAGCAAGTTTAAGTTATTATAATGTTTGTTTACATTTTTGTTTATTTGCCGGCTGGTCTACTGGGTTATTGACTGGTGGTTGCTATTTACGTGATGTTTATTTATGATATTTAGTCTTTGGAATACATTTGTTTTATGTACTGTTAGATTATTTTAAATTATATTTAAGTTTTCACCGGAGGTCCCGGGTTCAAATCCCGGTCAGGTATGACATTTTTCACACACGCTACAATTATATTTAAGTCAGCTGTTCTTGGGAGGGAATTTTTTTTTGTTTGAGAATTTCCCTGATTGGACTACTTTGTTTACATTTTGGACTTTTGGTTTTTTTTCGTTTTGATCACCGGTAATGATAGAAGTTTTAATAACAGCGTTGATAGTGTTATTGTCTGATTTAATTGTATTATTTGAGAATTGTAGTGATACAATAACGGTTGAATGTCACATTCGTCTGACATACAATTTAGTCAGATGATGGAAGGTACCGCAGGGAAGGAGGTGAAGAAACACTGATGAAGTGACTGACGAAGTGTCTTCGCCCCAATGTTCAGAGGAGACTGACTGGGTGGAGTTGTGTTCTAGTGGATTGCCGTCAGCTGATGTTGACATGGTGCAGGAGCAGTAATATGATAGGAAACAAAGCTTAAAGCGTACTAAGTCGCGGTCTCCCCTGGTGTTGGCAGGAGGCTCCAAAAAGAGGCAGGTAGCTACTGATAGTGGTCTGGATGAAAGTCGTACAGGACATTTTTGGTATCATGCGCTGCCTCCGGAGGTGGCAGTGGGGGAGGAGTTAAAGAATTTTTTGAAGGTAGGAATTTGTAAAGACACGGAAGGTGGAGGATATGATTACACAGTGCTTTCGGAAGTTAACAAACTTCGTGAGGAAACGATGAAACTAGATACAATCTGTAAGGATAGACGCAACACTAACTCGGAGGTGAAAGGGCTGGCAGCCAAGATTGACTGCATGGTGTCGACAATACGAAAGTTGGCCGGTGTCGTTTGTAGTGTATGTCCGCGATTTCAACCGGAACCAATGCGGGATGTAGCTACGCAGACTGAAGAGTTGGCTGTTGGGATGTTGGGTAGTGGATGAAGAACACAGTCAGTACCGAAGGAAAGGATAGAAGGAGCTCTTCGTGCTGGGCCTGATGAGTTGATAGAAGTGATTGGTGACAGGTGGCCAGAGGACTGCTTTCAAATGGTGACGGTTTCTAATACGACTCCTGATGTTGAGGGAGTAATGGGAGGAATCAATTTTGTTTGTAACCCCACAAAAGATCGGCAAGCGTAGCAGTTTTTTGAAATTGCTTGGGGATTATTCACCGCTTATGCGACAGAGGTTAGATTCTGAGACGAATATTCCGAGTAGCACTTTCATGAAGGACTCTGGGTCATTAGAAATGATATATCCTGATGATGATGATGAGGAGGAGCGATTGACCCTGATGTTGGTACTTGATGGTACGTGAAGGACATGGCGGATTGTTCAAGAAAAGTGCTGACGAAGTTTTTGCGTCCACAGGGAGGAGGATATTGGTTTGTTGTCTGGACGGAGTCTATGGAGACAGAATGGTAAAACTTCTTGAATACTGGGCGCGACGGAAGTATAAGGCAAAGGGTAGCTTGGCTGTTTATCTGGTTAAGACAGAAGGGGAGAGGCGACCGAGATCGGTGGAGCCGATCTCCACATTGGCGACTGTAGCGAAGGAGGAGAGCAGTTATGCTGATCTCTTCCGGCAAGTAAAAGATGGGATTAAGATAAAAGAAAAGATGGACCTTGCGGCAGATATACTATCGGTCAAGAAGGGAGTAGGAGAGGAGGTACAACTCCGAGTGGCTGCTTCTTCCGCACGGAAGGAAAATATAGTGCGTCGTTTGGGTGATAATTTAGAAGATGTGTTGGTAACGGATGA
>JAAAKQ030041744.1:0-16676 GCA_010016005.3 Zanna intricata
AAAAAAATTATGTATAAAATAACCAAATTTTTTTCCTAAAATGAATTAAATTATTAAAAGTTAGCTTAGTGTTTTAATATATTTTGATTAGTATTTTTAAAACTATGTACATATTAACAGGATAAATTAAAAATTTTAACATCAGAAATAAAGTGATTACGTTACATGATGAAATCTTCCTTCATGATTAATTAAATTACTATAGAAGTGTGTTGTTATGGAGTAGTAAAGTTTGATTATGGTTTTGGACTTTTCCTTGTTAGTCTTTGTTGTAAATTATATCGCCTTATTGTTATTATTATTTTTTTTTAATGATGAATCTTCTATTATGACTATTAAAAATATAAAAAATTACCAACAGCATGCAGTCAAACCACATCACAACCCGGTAGTTAACGTTAGTGTCTTACGGGAAACAATTTAATAATGTGACTTCAATGGATGGTATTTTATCCTTCACTCCCTCTAAATAATGTTATTTTGGAAATTTTATTTTTAATCGATTTCAAAAAAAAAAGAGAAGAAATATGAGGTTTTCCCAACTCATCAGACAGTTTTTATTACATTTTTTTTTTTTTTACATAGTCCAAACCTTTACTGTTCAATAATTAGATCCATTTCTAGAATTATTTTCTTATTTTGAAGAGAACTTCTTTTGGGGATTTTTCAAGATGTCTTAAACAGAAAAACTTTCTCAATATAAAATTTGCATTTTATTTATAGAAAATTTAAAGAAATTTTTTACTTTTTTGATATCAGCTGTTCAGGAATCGAATTTTTTTTAGGATAATCCTTTATAGCAAAACGTTATTCTGATGTTCGAAGTATATTCATTCGAATATAAAAAAAAAACAAAGTGTATTTTTAACCTGTATGATAAAAAGAAGATACATAATGCTATAAAAGGTTTCTTTGTTTCCATTTTCTTTTTTTTTTTTTTTTTGTTAATCAAGGTGCAAGTTATCACTTTTAATTGTATTGTAAACACCTTATTTTCGTATGCAGGCAGGTATGTTTTTTATCTATCCACATTTTAAATTAAAATTAAGTAATATAAAATAAGATTTAAAAACAAAGCTCTATAAACAAAAAAGAATAAAATCATAACATATTCTATTCTTTACATATCTTGAAGTCGGTGAAAAATTGTTTGAATTTCGAATTGACTTTAAAAAAATTAACATTTAAAGACGAATAATAACTATATTTTTATTATAATTTTTTTTATTTGTTTATTTTTTTCATTTTTAGGGCATTTTAGAATTCTATTTTATTTTCTTATAATATTTAGAGTATAAGAAAATAATTCATAATTCTATCCATATATTTTGTCTATGTAATCTATTTTTATGAGGATTAATTTCTAAATAGTTATTATTTATGCGTATTTATTAATATTTTAAAAATTAGGCTTTATTTCAATAAAATTACAATATTTTGTTTTAAAAAAAATCCTTTTAATTTTGTTTTCTGAAGTTGACTTTATCATTTTATATAACTTTTTTGAATTTTCCTTATAGCTTTTTTATAGTTTTAAAACATTAATGAATGACGTCTGTTAAAATTAAAACCACTTGTGTTAATACGAATGCACTTAAAAAAGATATTCTCTCACTCGCGCACGTGAGATTTAACTCGAACGCATTACTATTTTTATTTTCTCTTTTATTTCCCACTTACGCGGTCGTGACATTTAATTATTTAATTTTTTTCACAAGTTAGTTTTAGCAATTCTTTTGATTTTATTAAATAATACAATAAAACTTTCCTGTATGGTATATTGAATTGTAATATATATTTTATTATTACTTCGTTTTTATATATTATTAAAAAAAAAGTGTCATTATTCATGTTTTGTGTTTTCATTCATACATACTTTATGGTAATTTATTTCTTAAAAAAACTTAAAATACTTCTATTATTATGGATGATGAATTTTTAATTAATTTTTTTTTCCAGGATAAATTTAATTAAAAAACTATTTATGATGTTAATGTAGAAATTAATAATTTTTTTGTTTGAACCATACAAAAAGAAAAAAAAACAAAAAAAAATAAAACGCATTAAATATTATTATTATATAATAAATACAATTTAATCCTGTTAAGTATGAAATATATTCACTTATTAACGTGTTAATAATAACAATTGATATTTTTTAAATAATTTTTGATTTTGACAATAAAGTTTATTAATTAAAGTTCTTAATTAGTAAAATTAATTATTTAACGATTTCGTTTAATTCTACGTTATTTTTATATATTTTTCTTTTCTTCTCATTAATTCTTATATCATAAAAAATTAACGTCTGTTTTAACTAATAAAAATTAATGTTATTTGTAATTGAATATAATTTCAATTCAACATAATTAAGGTTTAATTTTTTTTAATTTTAAAAGTTCACTCACACCATTCATTCATTCATTTTTTACGTCTTTTTAAGAGGTTCTTTTTATATTTTACCAATTGCTGGTATTATTTTGAAAACGAGCGTTAGAATTTATGTTTATATTATTTTCTCAGTTTAAATTAAATAAATTTCTAAAAAAATAATAAAAAGTAACTAATTTCATAAAATTTTCTATTATTAATTTATTTGTTTATAAATATTGAACAGAAATGAATGTTTCTCAAGAAGTCATTAATTTCTGACATTTTAACGGTAGATAGACTTTATATTTAAAGAGAAAAACTCGGTAATTAATAACAGACCTTTAAGATTTTTTTTAAATTTAATAATTTGGACTGAGCATTTTACCACCTTTTTTAATTATTTTTTTTCTACTTATTCCTTTACATTTTCAATACAATTTATATTATCCAACAAAATTTATTTCCGTCCCCAATACCATTAACATTATATGGTAGTTACTAAAGTTGGACACGGGGTCATTGAATTGGGTCCGCGCGTGATCATCGTAACTTTTTGTGTGTGACAAGAAACAACCCTTATTGGGGCAAGATTTTACAACATATAATTATATGTAATAGGTTTTATTATAATAAACTTATTTTTAATAAGATAATTAATCTTATTATTAATCTGTCACATACAAAGACTTGCATGACTTGTAAGATTTGTATGTTAAGATAAATTTTGAAATAATTTTAAATGTAATAAAAAAAGAATCACATTTTGCATATAATTATTAAAAAAGTCATGTTTGTTTATTCTTGTAATTTAATATTCTAAACTTTGTTTATATAATAATTTTTCATAGTTCTACAAGAAACAACTAGTTGTTTTACTTTCATGCAAAACGGTGATGATTTCACTTGTTATTAAAATTTATTGTAATTATTCGTTTGTAGGCAGCTTCTATAGGGAAATCGATGAAGGTTGCCGAGTGAAATGTAAAGGGTTGTGAGGTCTGAACAAGCATTCATATTCAGCAGTTGAAGCAGCAGCAGTGTTGTAGAATCAGTATTAAGGGGGTTGCGGGTTGTGAATGTTGTGGATGTATGTAATGGTGTGGTAAGGGGCAAGGGATAGAGGGAGCCGGTTGATTGCCCGCTTCAAGTGTCCGGCAGGGAAAAGCTTTGTGACTAAACAAAGCAGGGGACCCGGCACTTTGCATCGCTTTTTACCGAAGTGAGGCCAACAATGATTCCCTACACCCTCTCCTATTGTTGCCTCTCAGAGCCATTTAATCAAATGTTGTCGCCTACATTTACTGGAGAAACACTAATACGTACCGTAGTGATCGGCCTAAAAGGCGATAATACAATACACTGCGACGGTCGTTCTTGTAAAATAATATCTCGCCTTTGAGATACTTCAGCTCGTATTAAAATATAATATATGGGTTATTAATGGTGTAACAGATTTCAGGTTTGAAAGGAATAAATTTGTTTTATATCAAGTAATCCTTTATCACGTTGGAACAGTTATACATCTAATATAAAACGCTCTCATTAGAAGTACCTTAAACTTTTAAGCTAGTAACTCCATACTGCCTCATCCTTCCTCTCCTTCGATTTCATTTTACAAATATACGCTTATGCAGAACGTTAACCTTTATACAAATATATAAACGTAAAATGACACAATGAATAATTTCATTTTTTTTTTTTAAATCATATGGTAATATTTTATCCCTTAATTAATCAGGTATAGTTAGGCTTCCGTAATTCGCAGTTTGTAAAATTAAATTTTTATATACGCAATATAAAAAGTATCTCTTGTGATTCTGATTTGTATGAAGGACATTGAGTACAAAAAATACCAATTAAACATAACATTCTTTGAGAATAATGATGTTCACTGTATAAACAATTCTTTTGATGAACGAAATGACTATATATGTGTGTTAGATTAAAGAAGCTGAAATAATTAGTGGTAATAAACAGAATTAAAAAGCAATGCTTGAATATTGATACCTGATGTTTCCCAGCGTTTATCCCGCCATTGCTCATTAAAAACCCCTCCTCCTCACCACCTCGTTCTCGGCAAGAAGTATCACTGTGGTCAACTCATCTATTGCTCTTCAGTTTTCTACCGACGTTAGCATGTACAGCACTAAGCTCTCCGGTGTTGATTACCGGCGTTGATTGCCGATCTCAAGGGCTGGCGCTTCAGACGCCATGGTGAGGTTACCTTCCATATGACGCAACTCTTTATCGGGCACGGTAATTTTGAATCGTACTTTACCACATTTGCAAGAGGGATACACCTGCATGTTTTGTTTCGCGCGGGACACTGCGGAGCACACGCTGCTGCATTGCCCGCGGTGGCGCCTGCAAAGATTAACGACTGGTACAGACGGATTCTGACCTGAGGATTTGGTGCCATACATATTGTCGTCACACGAAAACTGGAGGGCAGTAGACGGATTTGCTGCTTCAGTTATGAACCTGAAGACAGAGGAGTACAGGAGAAGAGGAGTCTGAATAAGCTCAGAGAGACCCTAGAGCGGAGTTCTTCATCGCATCGGACGGCGGAATCGAGAGGGTGGAACAGCCCTCTGCTGAGTCGTCGCGCGTTCCTGCTTGCGGGGATGGGCGGCGATGAGGATGCACGGGGACTCCTGAACCCTAGACGTGAATAAATACATATACGAACACCTAGACATACAAAAAAAAAAGAAATATTAACAGACATGCAAATGAGTATATATACATACACACATACACGAACACCCACACATACACCTAAAGTGTGGTGTGGATTAAGATGAATGAATGTGATGGACGAATGAGTGTGTGATACCAAGGACGAAGAATGAAGTAGACGAACATAGATAAAGTCCAAAATAGTTAGGTGAAGAAACGGACCGGATGGGGAAGGGGTGATGGATAGCTCTCTGCTGAGTTGTCATCTGTCCGGCCGGGCTTACTCAGGTGGGTGGCGATGATGATGCACGGGGACTCTAAAATCTCAGAACCCAAAGGCAACTCCCCAAGACTGAGTAATGCTTAATTGCGGGTCTGGTCTCGGGGAGGAGGAGAACGGTGAGGGAGGTTTAGTCGGTATGGGACAGGCTATATAATATGCCTAACAAACCTTGGCAGAACCTGTTAGCAAAATAAAAAAAGAAAAGAAACTCTCCGGTGTTAATGAATTGATGCCAGCCCGAGTTCTTTGCCATTTGTGACAGTAGAACAACTTGTGCTTTACTGTATCCTTTAGACCACAGTACATGCACTGTGAGAGCTGCGCCTGTCCATTCTGTGAAGATAAAATTCAAAATAGTTCTCCACTTATTACTCCTACTAAGCAAAATGGCCAGTCTTATTTCGGACCTGTTCCTACCTTTATTCTTTCAGCCCGCTCTTGTACTTGTAGCTTCGTAGGAGGTACCTCTGCCAAAACGCTCGCTGCTTCGTACGACATTGTTCTGAAAGCTGAGATTACTCACAACAATGACTTCCCGTGCACTCTTTAAAGTCTTATTAGGTGACCCACCCAAGCTGTCCAGACCGGAGTCGCATAAAGTAAGATGGATGTAGTAAGGTGGTCGGCTACTACTGACATTATGACCCAACGTTTAGATTTCCTTGGAACCGCATGCGCCATCATAAGTCCATTTAATGCTTTGAGCATCATCTCTGTCGTGGTAGATCTCTTCAGAACACGATCTATACACTTACGATCTATTGTAACTCCGAAATATGTGACCCTACTGCTTGGCTGTGTGGCGTGTCCTCCTATCTGTAATATTATAGGTTCCACTCTTCTTCTCCATGTCAGTGCAATAAATTCACTCTTTCTTGGACCCAATTCAAGACCACGTGATCCTATCCAGGTCTCAATCACCGCAAAACCCAGATTTCCCCGGATCTGCAGTTCCTGCTCTGACATACCACTAACCAAGGTCACCGTTTCCGCCCCCTCCGACATTAATAGCTCGAGGACTTTATCATATACAATGGTCCAAAGCAGTGGCTTCAGTTTGTACCTTGTGGCACTCTCCCAAAGACCTGAAATCTCCAACCATCCCGTTGAGTAACCGCCGTAACCCATATATCATTTAAATATTCCTTAACTTGTCTCTGCAGATACTGATTGATTCCTTTTCTATCTAGTGCTGCCATAATAATGCTCCAAGATACCGAGCCAAAGGAGTTACGAACGTGTAACTAAATTAACATTAGCATTCGCCTAGTTCTCCCTTGACTAGTTTCTGCTGTAGAACTATCGCATCACCTTGGATATCGCCTAAATGGTCGGCCGTCCTTCTCTCTTCTCTCTTTTATCAATAGATCGACAGGCGGCACCATTGCAGGAACCAACACCGCCTCATAAGAGACTATGCGATATGCAGAACCTATACTATTAAATCGACGAACGACTTTTGCGAAACTCATATTATTTTGGGTGTAAATCATCTGCTTCTTGTAATTCATCTATAACTCATACTCTTGCATTCAATAGTTCAGGATACTGTTTTTTAAACACAAAGGGCGATATTCAACCACAACCTTGTCCACCGGCAAAAATACCAATCTCGAGTCCTTCAGACAACGTGGGAATCTGTTACCTTCTACGCTATCGTTATAAACATCAGTTCTCTTCCAGAGTTCGAGTTATACTAATCCTTTAGAATCTGGGCCAGATTCCGTCCGGCCTTGGGCCCTTTTTATGTGCAAACATCTTGATTGATGCTTTATTTTCGTCATAAATAAAGTTTCTAGTCTCACCAGCCATATAATTTACTAGAAATTCATCCCCCAGGGAAAAGGTTTTTTATTTGTTTTACAGGTACTAAACAAGTCGCAAGTAAAAAAATCAGCAAGTCCGTCCGCATCGGTCATCCTCCAGTTCCTGGTATAATTTTTTCCAGTTGTCGGTCTTGGACTTCTTAATCTCAAAATTTAACTCTTTTCTACAATTTTTAAATTTTCTAGCAAGTGATTGATATTCCATGCTAGCTAAACCTGTCAGAACAACACGTGACGGAGTTTTGAAGGCAATATCTCTGAACTCTAATATAGTTGTATGATGATCACTCGCAGTTTCATCGCTGAGTACTCACCCTTCTATGGGTCTATTATTCCATCTCTCGTCAAGGAGAGTTGAATCCAGTATTGTTTTGTGTCCACGTGCCTCATACGTAGGCGAGCTATCATTTTTACAAACCAGTTCAGTTGTTAACATAAGATCCGACAAAATTTCTCCACGTCTATTCGTGAAATGACTTCCTGCAAGTATGAATTTGCAATTGAAATCGCCAGTCACGATTACCTTCTTAGACACCCTGATTACGACAGTATGTAGCTAAGAATGTACTCAAGTCAAGTTTGGAGATCTGTAAACCCCGAACTGTATGCCTTCAGACAG
This sequence comes from Zanna intricata, assembly GCA_010016005.3. Lineage (NCBI taxonomy): Eukaryota > Metazoa > Arthropoda > Insecta > Hemiptera > Fulgoridae > Zanna > Zanna intricata. The sequence continues at coordinate 7,781 of JAAAKQ030041744.1, forward strand.
CTCCACTGCTATAATTCCTTGACTCCTATGATAAAGTTGGTAAGCAACTTTATAATATACACTACATCAGTATAGTACTGATATCTTTAAAAACCACATCGCATATGACATCAATAGTCCAGTCACCTCTAAATACATCTAACGATTGCGCTCCATGGCAACTAGAAAATCAATCGAATTCTTTTTAGCAAACTCTCCCTCTAAGTCGTGGCAGAGCGAGCTTCAATTTGTATTTGCCAGCATCAACTAAAGTATCATTTAATTCGCAGTATCTACAGCCGTAGATGTCCTCTTTCTAAATCTCATCAAGTAATAACCAAAGTCGCCATGGCCGATTAGAAACTGGGTGGGAAGGAAGTCAACCTCCCAGTATCGCCATTCCACCCAGTCCTTCACAACGGGATAAGAAGTCTGGTCCAGCAACCCTTCTCACTGGCCTCTCGTCTGCTCTGCTAGTTGGCCATGATCGTTTCTTTCGAATCAAGCTTTGTCATAATATTACGTAATTAATACAGGAATTAAAAAAAAGTCCTTATAAATTCAATTTTGATGAATGTAGCTATTATCGTAGAGAGAATCCCAACATTTAAAGTCTTATGAATTTGTTTTTAAATCTTTTTAATAACAGGTTTCATTTATTTTGTTGATAAAAGTGTTTATATATCTTTTTAAGGGTAGGATTAGATATTGTGAACTATTTAATTAATTTATTTATTTACAAATAACTTGTCGATCAAATAAAGTTAACAGGCATCAGCCTAAATATAGCTTCTCCGTTAAACGAATCCACAGTTTCTTTCTTTAGCACTTATAGAAAAATTAATAGAGAAAAATAAATAGATAAAAAATGCAAAAAGTAATTTAAAAAATAAATGAAAATATAAAAATATACGATAGAAATGTCAGGATGGTCGACCTAAAAAAAATTCAATGTTTCGGAACACCCATGTCTGCATCTACACCAACTGTTATTAAAGATCATTATTCTTGTTTATTAAGATCACAATATTAAACAATTTAAGAGAGAAGAATTAAGTGGGGAATTTGCGTAGTGCAAGATACAGGTTTTAGGATTACAGAACAAAAAACATTTACCTCCGGTTAACTTAGTTACATAAAATACTAAATAACTATTCAGAACAGACTTCTAATCGATTAAATTATTAACACCTTATAGAGTATTAATAATTGCAATAATTCAGGGCTAAATTCTAGACCTAATGTTTAACATTGCAATTAAGTGAGACATAAAAATAAAAGAAAAGAAAAACTATAGAGGCAAAATTCCTTATTAACCTTACAAAAGAAGTACTTAAAAACCTTTTTTTAATAACTCTTTGCAGGTACATCCGAGAATTGATAAACGGAATCTTATCTGTACAGCATACTAAAGGCGAGTTCTCATCTAATCACAATAACGTATTTAATTGCTTCAGTATCCCAAAAATATTTAGTGTCTTATTTTCAAACCCAGCTGCCTAATACTATCATTTAAAATAAACTGAAAAAATTAAATTTAATATTTATTATATACAAAATGATTCTCGATTTTAACACAAATAAAGTACTTAATTATTGAAAAGGATATTCTATTTTTAAAACTTAGTGTTTGTCTAAATTATACCTTTCTTACTTTTAATTAATTAGGATTATTTAATTTATCCCCTAGTAGTATTTCAAAGTTTATGAATTATAAAGCATTTATATCAGTTTGTTAATATATCTAATTTAAATTTTATCAATTTATTCTCACCATTTCTCCTACTTTTCAATGTAATATCTCTATTTCTACTATAAACTTCCTTAAAAATTAAATGTTAAACATAATTTTTCCTATTTTTATTAACTTTTAGCATCTCATTTAACCAATCTATACCGCATTTACTTCCTCTTATGATAGATATAAATTAATTAGTTATATTCAATAATTGTTATATAATTGAGATATTTATATTTGTTAAAATTTTTGTGTAAATCTACACAACTATTTTATTCATAAGTTATGTGATATCAGTCTCAAAATATTATTAAATAACAAATATAATTTTCTTTCAATTAAGGGTCTTCAATGGATGGTTTTCCACTCTGAAATTACGTTTCATACACGGATAAATTTACGTAACTATTATTTTTTGTTGCATAACTAAAAAAAAACAATAACATTGTTTGTAACAACAACAATTTTTGTAAAAAAATAACATTAACTAATTAATTTTCAAATAATTATTTTTACTTTTATTTTTACTCATTTATTTTCACAGTTTGATTATTATTACGATTTGGATAATTTTTTTAACACAAAATTTTTATCAAATAATACGATAAATCGAAGCCAATTTAGAATCCCCCATACGTAAACTGTGGTATATTTGTAATGATCTACTATTTGGGCGTTGTTAAAATATGAATATCTGCAGATGTTAATTTAAGTTTTACCTTATTGAGTGATATTAATTTTTACTTATTACTAATTACTATTTTTTGATCTATAAATGATGTTTATTCCGATATTTAAATCTTGTTTAAACAGTATAAATAATTTGAGAATATAAGTAAGACATTAAGTTAATAGATTTAAGATTGATTTTGGCAATTTTTGAAGGAAATTCAGATAATGTGGTAGATATGCATTGGGTTTGATCTTTTAGTTATATCTAAAAGTACTGTAACTTCTACTTCATAGGTAACAGTAGAATTTAGTTATTCTAAACGACTGTAAATTATTATCACTTAACAACATGCTAATATGTTAACTAATTTTGTAAAACTTTACAATATATTGTAAAGAATACAATATATGAGAGAATCATTATGTGAATTCATTATGAGACAATCTTAAGTGATCTTTTTTTCTCACTCGGTACAAGTATTTACATAGAATTAGTTAAATAAGCCTAAATATTATTTTACATTTACATAAAGTATGAGATTTTGATCACAAAATTCATTATCATGCAACATTGAAAATTTTCATCTAGAAATCTCCTACTCTATAACAACCACTTTTTTTTCTAGGATGACTATTGTTAACGTTCTTTCATGGGAAATGTTAGAAATTCATTCACACTTGCTTTAGTTTTAAAATATAGCTAACATTAAACTCATTCAATATTCATCTGTTTAAGTGTCCTTCATAACTATTAAAAAAAGATTTAATGCTCAGAACGTTTGCTTCATTGAATTAATAAAGAATGAGCTAGGTGAGGCGTGAAAGAATAGAATGTAATTTAGGTTTACTTTCTTCTTAATTGATTAATATGATTAAAGTTATACAAAATTTAAAAAAAGAAAATAAACAATGTGCTTAATCAAATAAAAAAATTGGGATTCCGTATTTCGTTGTTTTTTTTCATCTGTATTTTCATTGTTGCTAATAAGAGAACATTAAAATATAGTTTCATTAAACCGCAGTAATCGTCGGTAGTGATGAAAGAAATTGTGTGCTCAACTGTGAGACACATTCATAAATTTTACCATAAGACATCTTCCACCAAATAATCACTCTGGATTATATCTAAAATAAAAGAAAATAATAATAATAATAATGAAAGAGCTAATCAAAATCACATCTTCCATTGAAGCTCCTCAAAAATTACCTTTTTTTTTTTTTTTTAACCTCCGGAACCACCGTTAAAGTATATCTTTTCAGAGGATGAGATGAATGAATTGTAGCGTATGTGAAAAATGCCATGCCTGACCGGGATTCGAACCCGAGACCTCCGGATGAAAGGCCGAGACGCTACCACTCGAGCCATGGAGGCCGGCAAAAAAAAATTACTTAATAACATTCCCACACAGAACACTTTGTGTACGTATACACATAAAAAAAAGCAGTTTTCTTTTTGTTTTACCACTCTGTGGCGGAGTGGTAGCGACTCGGTCTTTCTTCCGGAAGTCCCGGGTTTGAGCCTCTGTCAGGCATGCCATTCTTCATACGCGAAAAAAAGGTTCATTTCATATTCCCATGCAATTTTTTGAGCTTTTATGGTGAGTTAATTACGATAATTTTTTTTTTTTTTAGAATAAAAAAGAGAAACAATGAAACACGAGTAAAAAAAATTAAAACAAAAAATTGAATGAAATGAATTAATGATGTAATGGGTAAACAGTTGATACAGATCCACCTCATATCACATTAAGATACCAAGGTCCAACACGAAAAAACGTTTTAGCATTCTAACGTCTTCACTATCGTCCAGAAGATTCATAGCCAAATAGATCAAAAGGTTTTTTTGTTTTTTTTTTAGCCGGAGTTCATATTTTGTACCGAAGCTCTTTATTTATTTTCGGGCATACGGTAAACCCAGATATTCGTGGATATCGCTATTTCTTATGAATAAAGGTCTTACTAAAGGATCTTTTATGCTCCTCACTAATTTGTTTTAGAAAAGCTAAAAAAATCTTATTGTTGCTGCTGCTTTTTAAATCCCAGAGTTGGATCCTGTAGATCCAAATCGTCGTATACAACAACTACTTGTTAGATAATGAAAACTGTATTTCAGTTACCTTCTCTTTTCCCTTAAATGAAGCTTTCATGTCAGACAACAATCTGAATAAAAACCAAGGTACCCTACATTTTGAACATGCGCTACAAAACGCCAAACAGGAAACCCGTAGCAAGCAGTCTACCACGAATCATTGAGAATGTCACACTTTGTTTGACTAGTTACAATCTTTCATCTAGACAGCTATCCGTTGATTAGGTCACAATTAAGATTGCAATTTAGTTGAAGCCAGTGCTGGATCAACACTGACGCCAGGATATCCGTGTCATCAGCAACAAAAGCAACAATGATATAGTCCGAAGATGGAAGATCCGCTGAAAAGATGGGGTATAAAGTAGGTCCCAAGAATGATTCTTGAGGAACATCCGACTTAGTGTCAAAGAACATAAGACAATTCCTGATCATAATTCAGCTGTGATAAACGTCCGTCTAGGAAAAAGTCTTTAAAATAAACAGTATATTTTATAATGAACAGTAATAAAAAAAGATTGAGAAAAATATAAGCTAGGAGTTCTATTGTGCTTCGTTCGTTAAAAATAATTAAAAATTTAATTCATACACTTATTAATTTATAATATGTGTTGGGTACATAATTTATCTAACATAGCATAAATTAATTTACGTTTCACTACCTAACCAATACTTTATGAGAGCTTAGCAGTGAAAATGGTATTTCAATTTGTCAACTGAAGGGGACTATTTTGGAAGAAACGGATAGTAAAGCATGCAAAAAGTAAAGAAATATTTTTAAAAAACAGTTAACGTCTGTATTTAAGATTAAAAACTTTCACTTGTGTTTGACAAAAAAAAAAAAAATTTAAATATATTTTATACTAACAAAAAAAATAATTATTTAGTTAAAGAAAGGTTTAGTATCTCTAAGTATACCTATGAATAACGAAAAAAATAATATAATTTTTGCTTAAAGTCATTGTAAAGCTTTAAACACATTTAATTAAAAAAAAAAAAAAATACAATAACGAAATATGTTGAAAAGCAGTGAAAATTGTACTTGAAATTATTTACAATAAATTATATTGTAGAAATATTTTGTAGATAATGTATATAAAAAGAAGCATTAATAAAATTGCTAATGAATTTTAAACAAAAATAAATAAATAAATTTAAATTACTTTATATTTATTTATTCTTATTACTTGCATTTTTTGTTTGGATCTGTAAAAAGTTGATAAAACAGCTGATGTTTTATATGGTTATTCATTTTTATACGGATATTTTAATATTATGTTAATTTTATTGTTTTTAAATTAATAATTTTTAAATCTCCTAATAAAAATTAATTGAATACTAACTGATAATTTTTGCAAACATTTATTATTTATGGTTTTTCTAAATCGTTTTCATTGTACAATAATATATTTATAAACGAAATATATTTAAATGTAATTAATAAATTCTGTAGTTTAAATCACATTAAATTTTATGTTGAAAAATTAATTAGCTTCTAATATTTTTAGTTATTGACTATTTATCCGATGAATCTAGCGGGTCAGGTCACCAGCTAGATTCATCTCTTATTCTAAATATTTATTACCATTTTGCCTACCAGTATATTTCTATAATCCTTTTCTTTTTGCATAATGTGACAATTTTTTTTTCCAACTCCGGAACTACCGGAGTAACTTAGGTAAGTTACATCAGAGGATGAGATTAATGGTTTGTAGCATAAATACGCTATAAAAAAAGTGAAAATGCCGTATCTGCCCGGGGTTCGAACCCGGGACCTCAGGATGAAAGGTCGAGACGCAACCACTCACGGAGGCTGGCAATTTGACAAAATTTATTTATCCAATTCTTAACCATGATTTTGCCAATAACTTCTTGAAGTAAACACTCTACTTCATTCATTTTAAAGCCACATAACCTTTGAAAGCTCTTTGAAGCGTGGCTAAAAATCGCCCTAATGGAGTGCAGTGATTCGTCGGAAATATTAGAATAAAATGCTTTTCTTTTCTTGCCATTTCGTTGAATAAGAATACATTATTTTTGTTAGCTGATTTTTCAGTGTTTTTATCGGTTCTGACTTAATACATGTTGCATCAAAAGATGTAAATTTGATATTAAATCGAGAAATATCACATTTGCTCAAAAAAATATTGAAAGACTGAAATATTGAATATTGAAATACAAGGACGGTGCGTTGTCTATAACTATTACACTGTGTTTTGATAATAATTAAATTACTTTATGAAATAATTTAGGAAAAATTAGGCACAAAATTGATGGATATCATCCGAAGTTTTCTTCACACCAAAAAGTAAAGCCCCATCTTCAACGAAACCATCATGACTTCTAATCGGATGTAATAAGTTTCTTTTTTATTTAATAAATGATATCTATCTAATAAACCCGAATCACCAAAGTTTTAGAATACATCCAGAAATTTTTGGAATATTGTGAATATTAGACAAATAAAAAAAACTTGGGCTGATGACTATAGCAGTTGAGCCAGTAATATCATAAAAAAAAATCGCTAGAAGATGAATTTTTTTTTGTTTGTTTTTTAATAATAATAAAAGAAAAAACTTTAAATCTTATAAACTGAAGTTATAAAACATCTAAGTGTCTCAGAGATTAGCTTATTAGAAATTTTAAAATATGAAAAACCGATTAAATTTCACGACCGAAACCACGTTACTGAATTTAGAAAACATTCAGCTGTTTTAATTTTTGTTTTTCTCGTAGATTACCGTAGTAAAACAAATAAGGATACAGGTTCTCTTTGATTTAATAAGCATACAGAATTTCGTTGTGTGGATATTGTCATAATAATCGTTGGTCCAATCATTATTATTTAGTTTATTTGAACCACCTTTCCATTTCTCCTACCCTGCTGTCAGTTAACTTTAACAAAATTTTTCCATTCTATATTCTGATTATATAATTTGTCGTTTTTAAAATTTTTACTTCTGTATTTACTTCCATTATTATACTGTCCAAAATTGTCTGAAATATGCGGCCTGTGCTAATTTTTATATGCTTAACATAAATGTTTCTCTTCCAATTCGCCTTGAAACTTATTAAACATGGATTTAAAATAAAACATTGAGCATTTTAACATTTTTCTGGAATGCAACTTTTCATGAATATGATTTTTTTCTTTACTAATATTATAAACATCAAATGATATTGTAACTTCTAAATCTATGATTAGATATATTTTGATTGGAACAAGCATTCCTGGTTTCTGCCAGACTGATATTTTTTATGCTCTTCTTCCTTTATTTTGTGTAAATCTTGTAATTTTACTATCTAAATAAACAAAAAAAAAGTGCTACTTCTAACTAATTACATTCTTCTAACCCATTATTTAAATTTATTAATTTAATATAAAAAATACTAATAATGGTATTTTCCTCCTATTGTGCATGAAAAATTATATTAATCTTGACTATTAAATATTTTAATTTTTTTTAATATTAATTCTGTATTTTATAAAACTTTTACTTCTGCATAATATTCTAGTATTACTGTATTAAATGCTGTAGAAAATAAAATGAGCAGTGTTTTTTAATAAAAATAAAACGGATTTTAAAAATTCAATTACTAAACTCTACAGTAACCCCCCTCCAAAAAAAAAAATAATAACTGCACAGTATGTTATATGTTAGGATGTATTAAGGTAAATTTCATTTATTGCATAATGCTATTAATAGGGAAGGGAGAAAATACAAACGAGATGATCATTCGTTTCAGGCTGAAAACTAAAAAGAGCGTTTAGAATGAAAGAGGAAGATGCAGAAATGAGTCTGTTGGCTTTATGAGGCTACCCGAGCATATAATGAAGATTGAGCTTTGGCGGAAAAGTGGGAGACGAGAGAAAAAGAATAAAGAGAATGTCGGGGCCAGAAGGGTAGTAAGACAAATTAAATGATTGTATGAGTTTACAGTATTATAGTCGACTGTGTATTATGTCGTTGTAGTGTGTGCGTGTTCAAGAAGGTATTTGTATGTGTGAATGTATATAGTATATATTATTTATATATATAAGGGTGGAGTCGAACCGACCAACGGTACTGTGATTCTTGATTCTTGGCTACTAGTATAAAACCAGCAGTACCATTGGTTCTGTACCGTTGGTTACAGGTTGGCCTCTAATCGTGCAGATGTAAATCACGCTGAGGATCGTTATCGTCAAATGCAGTGGGGCTACAATGACGACTGTTTTGCGGCCAAGTGGTTTTATTGTTCATTCCCTGCAGCCTGCCTATTTCTGCTCTGAATTATTACCGCCTCTCACCTCCTCCACTTCGTACTCTCTTTGTCTTTCTTCGAGAACTGTTATAAACGATACAATACTTTTATATTTTTCTAGTAGCATAAAATACAAACTGTAATTTATATAGTTTTTTAATAATAATAAAAAAATG
>JAAAKQ030041766.1:0-12917 GCA_010016005.3 Zanna intricata
ACACACCTTTATACAGCTTTCAATTTCCTGGATGTTATCCAATAAGATGTTTTTTTATTATTGAATCAAGTTTTAAAGGATGTGTACTTTACATACTAAAATATTGTTACTTATTTTTGTTTTGTATATGTGTGCATGCATGAGTGTGAACTTGTTATTTTATTGAACATGTTTTCTGATGTGCTTTAATAATAATTACTAAAAGCACCTACGAACATACCAAAATTGTAAGTATTTATAAGTGTGGTTTATGTTTATAGTTATAATTATAATGTTTATCTAAATTAATATTATCATTAATTTCTAATAATTTTAGAGAATAATCAACACATCATAATACCACCATTCACAAAAATAAATATGTTATGGTGTAATAAAAAAAGCATGTAAACCAACATATAATAATGAAATGGAATTAGACAGAGCAATATTAAAATAAATATATCACAAATCAAAATGAATACAATAAAAATATTTATTGACGCCATTTGAAAAAAAAATATAAGTATAAACTTTGAAATATATTATTTATAATTATATTAATAAAAAATACAAATAAATAATTGCCTATAAAAAACTAAATTTATACTCTTTCAAAAACAACAAATAATATAACAAAATATTTAAACTGTAATAAGATTAAACACAAAAAAAATTTAAAAGCAGAATCATGTATAGAATTGATTAAATAGAGAAATTGATAAAAATTTATATATATGTTCTTATGGTGAAAGTGCACACTAAGAAAGTTTTTTTAAAACTCCAACTTTAAAAAGTTAAAATGGAGTAATAATGAAATTTACAATTTTTTTAATTTCTCAGTAACTAATGAATATATCAACTTGATTTCTGGTGTGTGTAATCTTTACATTAATATCTAAAAACTAATTTCTAGATTTTTTGAAATAGTGAGTTTAAAGTTTTAAAATGGATTTTGGCTTTTTTTTGAAACCTGGCTATTTTATTTTTTATTTTTTGGGAATTAACAAAGATATCTTCATGAATTTTGCTGTTTGTAATTTTCATGTAAATATCTATAAACCAATTTCTAAATTTTTCAAAATTCGACCTTGAAAGGGGTGATCCCTTTAAAGGTAAAAAAAAATTTGAACAATGATTGCAAGTTTTACTTATCTTTTTACTATACTAAATAAGATATTGACTAGATTGGAGCTTGCTAATACTCTTCTGATAAATATGTTAAAAATTTTTTTTTGAGTTTTTTGATATCAATTTTTTAATGGGTGTGACAGTATACAGCAAGGCAGCTCTATCAACACAATAACTGTATATATAACATGATTGGCTGCACCTACCTCTGGTTACTTGACTAAAAAAACATAAAAGTAATTTTTTTAAAATGAGAAATGAAGTACAGTCAACTCCTAGTGATGTTTGTCGGGTAATGCTAAGAACTGGGGAAAAAATATTTTTACCATACTAAGTAAAAGTAAACAATTATAACAAATAGAAGAAGGCCAATCCACACTCTTTGATCATTCATAGTTTTGAGTCCTGTACTGACCAAACTTTTGCTCTGAAGAAATTACAACACATTTATATTTTTTTATAAATTGAAAAAGTTTAATTTTTATTTATCATTATTATTCTCACAAGCGTGAGTTTAATGAACACAATGGAGTCCAATGGGCATAGCCCTCAGATTAGACTAAAAGAGTGAGCAAAGCAAGCCATGATTGCGACAAAATATCCCCTGACCCCAACAGGAAATACAAGTAGCGAGCAAAGCCGCAAAGAGGATGCTAGTATATATCTACCGACAATAAACCAACAGGTTCTTAAACAAGAATATTTAGAACATTTAAGAGCAAACAAAAGTAAAAGTAAATGTTGCTGACCACTTTATTACACATGACATACAATAAAAATACAAAGAATAATCTAAGAAATCTAGAAGTGTGTAATCTCTGACAAAGTCCTTAAAAAAAGAAAGGTATACTACTGTGTTTTATTTTAAGAATTAATGAAAATTATCTCAAAAGTTTTGTGTTAATTGCTGATGTTACTAAAATTCTTATATTTAACAAAAAATGCTTCAACAATTAAAATAATAACTAATAAAGAAAATTAAATCAATTTGGTATTTGAATATTAAAACTTGAGATGAGATAATTCTATTCACCACTCTTAAGTAGCTTTATAGGTTCTTTAAAATATGATGCATTTTACAGTATTATACACCACACACACACACACACACGCGCGCGCGCGCGCGCGCAAGCAAATTGCAAATATATAGATTAAAATAAGTATATTTACTGTTTGACAACCATAATGTTATTTATGATTTTTAACACTAATAGCTTTTATCTACTGTTATGATAAGGATATATCTATTTTCTGAACAGTTACATATTTCAAATTATTATTTTTCTTTAGAGCCAGTAGATCATGCGTATAATATATATTCATAGTTATATATATACTTTTTAAAGAAGAAAAACCAAGAAAAAAGGATTTAAATAAACATTTATTCTTCATAAAAATCAACACATATTAAAAAACATTAGGACCCATTTTTAAGATTAAAGTAGAAAATTGAATAGATCTATAAATGACAAGACTATGATATAGCTAGAAACAGCATTAAAAGGCAACATTGGGAAAATTTTTTAGATCCATCCAGCGTGTTTAACTTCTAATAAATCCACTACAAAAAAATAAAAATAAATCACTGAAAAAATAAATAATTAAATCAAAGATAACTTAAAATCTATTATTTTCATTAATCTTTTTTATTAAGTTATTGACACACAATAACTAAGTGTTATAATAAATATGAATTGTCAAATTTAAAAAAATTAGTGTTTAATATAATGGCTTTTAATTAGCTGTTTTCAGGTCGATTTCTAGCAAGGATAAGGCTTTTTCTCCTATCCCTTTATCTTACTGTTTAATTTTTCTCATTAAAATATATCCAAAAGGATGTTCAAAGTTGTAATGATTAAGTAGGAGAAAAGCCTTCATGAATGATTAAACCAAGAGAAAATGTTTTACATCTACAAAAAAAAAAGGTTCATTTATTCAGCAATTTAATTATGACTAAAAAAAAAAAAAATTTTTCAATGTAAGAGACTTAAAAATTGATTTATTTCATAGTAATTTGTTTTAAATATATTATGTTTATTTAATTTTATTGTGTGAATACAGGTCACCTTTGAAATATGCTTCCTACAATATGGAGATGAAACGATTTTTATGGTATTCTTTCTATGCATGGACATTACCAATTCTTCTATTGGCTTACACTATTTTCACAGAAATTTCACCGATATTACCACCATCTTATTTAAAACCAAAAATTGGTTATAACTGTTGGTTTGATAGTAAGTATAATAACTAATTTTATCTGTTCATCAATTAGTTATACAAATAAAATTTCTAAGAATACATTAAAGAAACATTAATATGAAAAAAATTACTATCCAACAAAATAATATGTATGACTGAGTTTTTGGAATAAATATTTCAGAAATGGAAACCATATCTTAATAAAAGTACATAAAATTTGGCCTGTTTATTTGTAAAAGTGAACTTCACTAAAACATTATATCACATCAATAAATATTAACTTTACATTAGTAAATGTAAACTTACTGATACCTTTAAACATTTTTCAGACACTGTATTTAACAGTTTTTTTTTTAAAATAAATTTAAAAAAGAGCTGTAGTTCCTAAGGCTGACATAAAAAGCAAAATCCATAACAAGCTTGTTCGCGTTTTGAAGCTCATTTAATATATTCTTTTATGGATCTGCTGATTCTCACAATTACTGTTTATATTTTGCCATTTTATTTTCTTTTTATAAGGATGGAAAAGAGAAGAAAAAAGGAGGAACTGGTATGAAATCTTTCTTTTTTTTTTCAAAAGGAAGCTTTTGAAAATACAGAGATAGCTGAATGCAATGGCTTTATTTGACAAACCATTGACAGAAAACAGAAAAAAAATTATTTAGAATTCCTTAATAATAGCTAAATTACCTTATACTAAAATATCAAACAAAAAAGATTTGATAAAACATGAAAACAAGCTGCACTTACCTCCATTTAACAATGAACTAAAAAAATCTTGAAAAATATACTTGTACATCTACAAAATTGGTTTCTGATGAAATTATGAGTTGGAAGACTCTAAATGTTGTATATTATATTACATGTACTTTGTCTGTGATGTTTTTAAAATGTTAGGGTCAATTACACTTTTTTTAAAAATGTTTTATTACTTTTAATTAGTGTCAAACATTTATATTTATTGATTTATTTGAATAAATAACTTGAAGATAAACTTACTTCAATTTCAAAGACAACATTTTTAAGTACATGGCTCATCATCAATCTTTATATAATTATACAAACATATTATATTATATAAACATGTAAAAATTAAAAGGTTCTTTTTAAAATGTCATACTTTAAAACTGACAAAAATGAGGGATTAAAAAATTGATAAATTAATAAATATTACTTACATTTTAGATACATAACTTCAATTTTTACTCTTCACTAAAGTTTTATGATTTGTCATAACCTGAAAACTTCTTTGAAATTGAATTAAGTTAATTTTCATAATTATTTGTACAAAAATATAAATTTTATTTAAAGAAAAAATGAGAGTGAGAGAGAGGGGGTAGTGGGAGGGTTGAAGGGGGGAGTGGTGGTGAGCGAGGAAGAGAGTGAGGGAGGGCAGCAGAGAGAGAGAGATCACAAACAATTTTAGCATTTCAATGTTTAATAAAAATTTTATTATTAAATTATTTCTGCTTTTTTAGATAACCAATCTGCATTGCAGTACTTCTACGGACCAATGGGATTTGTTCTTATTACAAACACAGTATTCTTTATTTTAAGTGCAAGACATATATCAGAATATGTTGAACATTGTGAACAAACAGAATTAGCTTTACAAGTTAATGAGAGAACTGTATGTAGAAGGACAGTTGAAATGTGAGTACTTATTTTTAAATGTGAGATATTTAGATGTATTTTTTATAAACCATTTAGGCAGATGTAGACTCTGGTTAATCAGAGCTCATTAACTGCACAGAATTAAGTATGGATTCATATAAATTTACTTATAACATTTTTTTATGTATCTGTTGTACAATGATCTTTAAACAACGTAAATAAGTTTGTAACAAAGAACATGAATTTTTTTATTAACTTCTTACATCTAACCAAAAAAAGTTATGGTTTTGAATTTTTGTATTTAAAAGACATTGGTTTTGGATATTAATAATTAATTTTCTATGAATAAAATAGTTGTTGGATTTTAAAGTTTACCTATGTAGCCTGTTATTTGGTATAAGTAAATAAGGATAATTAAAATTAGTTTATTATGTTACAAGAAATGAACAATTTTTAATAATAAAATATTTTTAAATTTAATTTTTTATTTTCCATTTATGTCAATATTTCTTTAATCATTCCTGTGATTATTTGCAATAATATTAATATTTCTAATGTGTATCAAGGATCCAGAATTATTTTAAGTGAAGAAATGTAATGAATATTTGGTAAAAAGTCGTTTACATGTAAACTGTACCTTTTCATTTACTATACTGAATTAAATTAATTTTAAAACAAAATTATTGATGTAGCAAAAATTTTTGTGTTGTAAACTGATGAGTTCTGCTATGGTGATAAATATTTTAAATGTATCCAGTATAAATTTAACAAACTTTTACAACAAAAGTACTACACAACATCACTGGAGTCTTTAATATAACATTAATGAGAGCCATTACTTTTATATTGGACAAATTACATTCACATACATTGAGTATGAATTACATTCATTATATTGAGTTACATTCACTCAAAAACACTTATATCAGGAATTCCATAAATATCTGATGATTTTTTAAATAAAACAAAAATTCTGAATTTATATATATTATTCTGAATTTATAAAAGCATTATTATTATTATGAATATTATGTAAATATTAATAATTAAAAGAATGTACAAAGTTAAAAATTTATTTTTTGAAGAACACATTCAGGAGGTCTCTACTATTATGTTATACATAATGCTACATACTAATCTCAAGATTTTATTTAAAACTCTATCAAATACATCTTTATAGTTTAGCTGTTATTTCATCCCTTATCCTATATTTCAGTAGAATATTGTTTCTGGACTTTTAGGTGAAACATTTACTTTTCATGTAGCACCAGAGAAAGTAATTGCATGCAGTTAAATCTAAAGAATGAGAGGGCATGTACTCAGAATAGTCACACAATATAGCCAGGCAACATTATTGTCCAAGATGTATGACCACCTTTCCATCCTAATGAAACTATAGAGTGTATAAGTTTAAAGGCACTGGAACTTTGATTCTAGAAAAGCCGCTGCATTTTAACAAAAAAGGTGCTACTATAAACCTATAATCCCATCAGTCTTTAAAGAAGTATAAGCCTAAGAGTCTATGAAATGAAACAACATAGTAAGTTGTTGTGTAAAAGTTTTTCGTGAATTTATTTAGGATTCTCATCAGCCCAGTTGCAAAGCTTTTTTTGATGCTAATTGGCATTTCAAACTGTTCTTAATCTATTATGAACATAACCTCATTTAAATTTTCCTGGTTAATCTTTAAACCCTTTTTTTTTTATTTCTCCAAATAATATGGCACTAAGCACTCAACTCTTGTGTAATTTCCATCTTGTACGGATTAAAATGTAGATCCTAGTTTAGCACTCAGTTAATGGTTGTTTTTGAGATACCAAGAAAAACTTGCAGAGCATTTTAGATATCTGCTCTAATCACTTCTCTATATGCTTCAGTTCTAGTTGAATTATTCCAATCAGAAAGCTTAATCTTTAATGCAGAAGTATTTTTATGGAAGTTTCTGATTAATACTTTTATTATGTTTGGCTGGTACTGAATACACAAAAATCAATGCGAAAATGTGAGTTAAAATGCTTTAAGTTTCAATAATAGAATTACCAATTTTGATGAAAGCTTTAATAAATACTGGATGATGCTTTTTCCTTTAATGCTCAATTTCTGATGAAATTCAATTCTGTGAGTTGTAAAATGATATACTTTTTACTTCTTTGAACACAGTCTTATTCCTCCCTACCACATACATTTTAAAATCATCAGTGTTATAACAGTTCTTTGTTACACAATCAAAGTCCTGAAGCATATAATACAAGTAATAATTAATCATATTTATACAGACATATATATTTAAAGAGCTTAAATAAAGTAAACAACAATTCATGAATTAGAATAATCTGAAGTATAAAAACTTTTATTGTAGTCAAATAATGACACAAATTCATCTACTTTATGACTGAATCACAGTTTCAAGACACTCTCCTCTACCATTTGTATCTTATACACCTGTAGAGCTTTCTTTCTAGAATTATCTTAATTTACTTATTAATACAGTAATTCAGAGAAAATGCTTAATATCAGAGCATGATCAAGCCTATTCACCACAGATTAATTAGCGCTACAACTGTGAATATTAATGTTAAGTAAATTTTTTAAATTTTTATTTAAGATATGGATGTAAAGTAATGAGCTGGTGTTTTATTAAATATTTTATATCATAAATGGGTAGGAGTGCTATTCTATAGAAAAAAGGAACTACACCAGGATTTTCCTAGACTGAACAGAAAAAGGAAAACTATTGGAAAAACTTGCTAAGAATATCTTCATAAAACACACAAAAAAAAAAAAAAATGGAAAAGTTTCTATTAATATTTAAAAATAATAAAACAAGTATGAGAGGGTTTTGGAAGAGCAAATCATATGTAGAATAAATAAACTATTTAAAGACCATCTTAGAAATTAGAAAGATCAAAAATTTGAAATAAGTGGTAGATTTTAAAATTGTGTATGATTCAAATGACAGAATCACACTGATCAATATTAAGTCCTAAAAGAATTAGAACTTGTTAATAAAACAACAGAAATAATTTAAGTAACTTTAACTAACGCATCTAAAATAAATTTATGGGAAGCTTTCCAAAAATTTTGAAATAGTCAGGTATAAGGCAATGAGATGGTTTTTCACCCCTACGTTTCAACTGTAGGTTAAGAGAAAATAAAGAATGGAGAATAGCCTTGAACCATAGGGGGATACAACTAGGAAAAGATCCAAATAAGATTACTTAGATTGCCTAAGTTTTTTTGAGAACATGGCATTTATAACAGATTCACTTGAAAATGTGCAAGAAAAAATCAAAAAAATTACAAAAACAGAGAAAATAAAGAATGGAGAATAGCCTTGAACCATAGGGGGATACAACTAGGAAAAGATCCAAATAAGATTACTTAGATTGCCTAAGTTTTTTTGAGAACATGGCATTTATAACAGATTCACTTGAAAATGTGCAAGAAAAAATCAAAAAAATTACAAAAACAAGCAGCATTCATCACATTAAAAACAAGTAGGATTACAAATATCCTTTGAAAAAATCAATTCATTACAAATATCACTAATGAACAAATAAATAACAAAGTAATATCTAAAAAAATTTCTTTTTTATCGTAAATAGTGGATATCAAATAATACAAAAGAATTGGTGGTTGGGTTTCAATTAACCACACTTCTCAGGAGTGGTCGACCTGAGATTGTACAAGACTATACTTCATTCACATTCATACACATCATCCTCTGAAGTAATACCTTAATGGTGGTTCCGGAGGCTAAACAGATAAAAAAAAAAGAAAAAAATAATACAAAAGAAAAGATAGTATAAGAACATGAAGAGTGTTTAAAATAACAAGAAACAGAAACAAAATATCTTTATCCTGGAAGATGACATTAAGATGCTAATAAATAGTGGTTAGACCTGAAATACTTTATACAGCAAAAATGTTTAAACTAACTGGAATGGAGACCTTGAAAAATTAAATAAGATCAAAAGATGGTTTTTAAGAAAAATACTAGGACCTATAAATACAAATTATGATCTAACGGAGAACTGTATTTAAAAGTTGAAAAACTAACAGCTGCAATGAGAAAAAGAAGAATGCAATTCTATGGGCATAATATGGGTAATAACAGACCGACACCGATCATCTTTGATTTGATAAAGCAGATACAAATAAATACCTATATGTTTCCAAGAAACAGGAAATGATATGAAAAATACTAGAATCAACATAAAAGCACTAACGGACAAAAATCTTTTAAAGAAGCAACTCAAAAAGCTGGTTTCCAGAAAAAATCAAGTATTGAAAGAAAATGGACACAAGAAGAGAAGAAATGACAATCTCAATGACTGAAAGAAATGTGGGCATAAAGAAAACTGAAGACAAGAAAACATAGCCAATGTTGATTTATTGTACCTTCTAAAATGTTTATTTAGAAAAAAAACCATGGGAGTAAATATATAATAAATAAAGAGTGTAAAGTTTAATAATTTAAAAGACATTAATGAAAAATATTTGAGCACTTATTACTTGTACATATTTTATAAAGATATACAAAGTAACACTGTTTCTAAAAAAAAATATTTGACTTTAAATAAACTGTCGGAAGATTTGTAACTAAAGAAATGGAATCAAACTTGAGACAAACTGACTTGGTAGTCAGAATGCTAATCACTGTTTCAACAGGCAGCTAATGTTATTTAATTTTTTAAGGATTTATTACTTCTAAATCTGTACTTTTGCATTCATTATTTATAATTTAAAAACATTTTATTTTATATCATTTCACTTTGGCAATATTAAGTTATGCTACAAAATGAATGGAGCGTATTAATTAGTAATATCTGTTTCAGGCATCTGGTTTTTTAAATGCAATCATTATACTGCAAATGATAAATAAGTTGATTATGTTAAATATAACTGTTGGAAAGACATGATATTAATTTGTAATTAAATAAAAACTGCTGTTATTTTTTATATTGATAAATAGTTAATCATTAAATCTATTAAAAACTGCCGTATTGAAACATAAATATACAATTAGGATAATTATATTATGGATTATATATTACAATCAAACTACATCTAAAAAAAATATGGTATAATAAGGAAATAATTAAAGGACAACAAGTTTTATTAATTTATTAAGATTCTGACAAGTCCCACAGAATAGGACGATTAATAAGAAATGATTGTTTTTTTTTTTATGTATATCATATATAACATATTTTGAAATAAAATTAAATTACAGGATAATTCTTTTTTTAATTACTGAAATAATTTTTATATTTTATAAAAAATGACTATAAGCAGCACTAGCCTTTCATGTGCAGGCCAAAAAATGGAAAAGAAAAAACAGAAGTAAAAATAAAAATTATTTTTACAAAAGAATTTTTGAATTAAAAAAAAAAATGTTATAAAATGTTTTGCTTCAAGCAACAAGTTTTGAAATATTTGCAAAAAAAAATTTACTTTTATTTCACTCGCTTCCAAATAATTACAAACAATTCTATTCTCTAGTATCAAGAATCTTAATAAAAGAATAAAACTGAACATGTCAAATAAAAGTCAATGTGTTTTGATTTAAACATTTTGTCTGTGTAAGCAGTAATAGGAGCTATAACAGAAAGTAAATAGAAATAATGTGTCAATTAATTTTTTAGGTTTAAAAACTGTGCACAACTTTTTGCTGTGATGGGTTTAAGCTGGATTATGGAAATATTATCTTGGGCTCTTGGAGGACCTTCAGTGGTATGTAATTTAATACATTAATTTAGATTTGAAACTCTTTTATCAGGTGACATAACAATAAAAGCTAGACATAAATTAATCCTAAATAAATTGTCATTATCATAAAATAACATCTCACACTAGGAAAGTGAAGAGTGAAGTGGTTTCTCATTATCTTTTTTCATTAAGCTAAACAGGACTGTTTCATAGCAGTTTGTTATTAGTAAAATGCAGCTGATAGTCAGATCTTAAGCAATACTACTTAAATACCACTTCTAGTGTGCTTCTTTAGTGTACAGTGAGAGAAAGTAATTCTATTTGAACATCAGATGATTTACATGTCCCACACCTAAAATTAAGTCTGGGACACATAATGTAAAATAACAAAGGTTGTACATACACACAAGGTTGTAATTTTCTAAGAATGGGATGAAAGTTTTTGGCAAACTTTTTTGTAAGAAACGAAATAGTAAGGACTATGAAACAATTAAGATATATGTATTTTAAATGCAATAAATAGACAACTAGCAAGATGGGTTTAAGTTTAAAATAAATTGAAGAAGATATTTTTTGTTACTACAAACCAGTGGAGAAGGGTGAAAAAAAGGTTTTAGAGTGGTTTGAAGGCCTATTGATATAGAAAATATAGATGCAAAAAGTTCCATTTACATCTGTAGCAAGATATAGCTAAAAAAAGAAAAGTATTAAAGCCATTTTTGGGGAAAAGGGTGATTAATAAATATATTTATTTGGAAATTTGTGATCTCAATAAAAAAAACTTCAACTTCTGTAAGAAACATTTTTTGCTAAAGTGTCCCCAGAAAAAATTTGAAATTTTATTTCATCAAAACACCCCCTTTTTCAAATTTTTACAAAAATTTAATACACTTTTCACCCTCTGGTTGTAGTATCTGTTTGAAGAAAATCAGTGAATGGGATCCAGAATTGTAAGACCAAATACAGTTCAACATATATATGCTCAAACTGACAAAAATAAATGTTTTGGACTTTGGAGAATTGGAATAAAAAATTTTCATAGATTTTTACAGTTTATTCTATATATCTATTTTACTACATTTTAGTATTATTTTAATAAATATCATATTTATTTTTTGTAAAACATTTTTTAAAATGTCTCCTTAAGACTCAAAACATAAATAATGACCTAAACCTAAAAAAATTCTTGCTAATCGTAGTTTCTGCTATTAAAACCTTATATTTGCATTTATGGCTGTATTTTAACAAATAATGAATGGAATTATGGAAAAAATAAGCAGTTCCTTTAAACAAATTAAATTTAACATCTGCTCATTTAGAAGCCATCTAGTTGACCACGTTGTTTTAAACACTACTCATATTGTTTGTTGTTGTTAATTGTTTTATTCAATGCTACTTCAAGAATGAAATGAATGAATCTTTCATAAAAAAATAAATAGTTAAAAGATAAAAAATATCAATAATTAAAAATTCATTTTAATATCCAAAGAAAATCTTGAAAGAAGTTAGAGAGAAATCAATTGAGAGCTTCCTAATTTATGTGAAAGAATCTATCAAACATCTGTTGCGAATAACTACATTTTATTAGAAATAAAACTAAATATTTAAAATATTATTTTGTTTCAGGTCTGGTTTGTCACAGATTTAATAAATACATTGCAGGGTTTAATAATATTTTATATCTTTGTATTTCGAATACCTAGAGTAAGAAGACTTACGATGCAGTATTATAAATCAATTTTTAAGAGTTAAGGTTATGTAGGCTGCTATTTTTCTATATGCAGTAAAATCCTTGTAAGAGAGCACCCTTTTTAACAACAGTCTCTTAATGACATATTTTAGATAGACATAGTAAATTATAATATTAACAAAAACCCAGTAAAATATTACAGCAAAGTATGTATCTTTCTTTTCTTGCAGAACACATGATTCTCATACTAATATTTTGTACTGATCACCAAATCTGAATCATAAAACTTATTAATAATCCTTGGACTGCAGAAAAGAATTTGTGTCCATTGAATTAGACAATTGTTAAAAGGGAATAATTTTTTTTAGAAGTAGTTTTTTTCTTCAAAAGATCAAGGTTTGCTTAAAAAGAATTTTACTGCATATATATTTATTTGTATATTATACATATAAACACAAACGCGTGCGCGCGCGCGCACACACACACACACACACACACACATATATATATATATATATATATTACTATAAACAAAACTTAATAGAAAAATGTTATGAGTTTGTAAAAATTAAAAATAACTGTTTATAGA
>JAAAKQ030041810.1:0-16673 GCA_010016005.3 Zanna intricata
AGATTAGTGGAACAGCTCAATCGGTGTGATCTTGTTTGAGATATTTAATGTTATTGTAGGATCCACTTTAAGTTTATTTTACGTTTAGGTCTATTTCAGGTGTTATAAACCGATGGGAATGTCATTCGTGGCATCTTGACTGTGGTCAGATTGCAAGATATCTTAAGGCTTATTGAAGATAACCTTGGTAAAGCCACCAAGGGCCCAGGTGGAGTGCCGATTAAATCTGTCACGTATCGGGTGTCTTCCCCTTTAGGATTAAGATGTACATTATTATAATTTTTTTTCTTAAATTCTGTAACAAACAACACAAATCTTTTAAGTGATTTATTTTAATAGTAACATTATTTAAAGAATTTGTCTTAAGTTAGAACTCTTAATGTTTAATGAAAATTTAATTTCATTCACTTACCTCATTTTCACATATACATTTGTTTTTAGTTGTAATCAGTCATTTACATTAAATAAAGAAATTCATTCATATAAATAAAAATTCAACCGATTAAATTTCAAAATAAGGTAATTTGTTTAATAAATTAAAATCAATTTACATACTCATATTTACTAGAGATGCAAAACCTTTTTTTTTTTTTTTTTGTTACAGGTATCAACTGCTATGGTCTTTGTCAGAAAAAAGAGAACATTTTTCCCAGAAATATTCTCATAGCACATTAAAAACCCCAAAAGAACAACACAAGATGATAAGGGTGTCAAATTGATTGTCTTACTTTTTCTTTAAATCATAAGAAAATGAACGCAGTTTTCTTGTTACTCTCTGGAAGTAATTTTTAATGTTTATTTACAATTGCATAAATCATGCATTGCTTACCGATAATTATGATTTTCATTATCTTATATTTAATAAAGGTATTTTAAATAAAATAATATCTATGGAAGCTTTACTTTTTAGTATCACGGATTTCTGTTTTACGAAACGATAATCGTCCATCTCTTTTGCTATAAGATGATAGATTATCAGATAAATTAGATAGTTTAGCTGAAAAGCGTAAAACTATCTAAAAAAATAAAAACCATTCGAAATGCCTGAAATCCGAAATAGATAAAGCAAAACAGATCTTCACTAATAGAGTTACCTGAAATTGATGAAACGATCCAATGAATTCAATAATTGAAACTGGTTCAATGAGAATCAATCAGTTCTATTTTCCTTCAAGTAGAAATTTAGTAGATATTATGATAAATGAATAAAAGAATAAATAAATAGTATTTCGAAATCATCTCCATCGTTTTAAAGAATATAAATTTCCAGTATTTCTTTTAAATATATAAAAAAATAAACATATGCTTTGTTATTTTATTTGTTGCCTTCTGTACGGGTTAAATTAACATCATGTTAAATTGTACAGTAAATAAGAAAGCTGTGTTTTTTATTATTATTATAAAAAAATATATAATAAAAAACAAACTTGAACAGTCACTGCTGAATAGAATTCAAATAAATCTTATCTTAAAAGGAAAAGTTTATTTTATTTAACAAATTAATATTTTAATTCGTCTTAAAAATAAAAAAAGAAGATATAAGAATAAGATAAAGCGATATCAAATTAAAATAATTAATTTTCAAAAAATTTAAGTGAATTGTTAACTGAACCAAATGAGATAAAACTTCTGATGATGGCACATCTTATTGGATTAACAAAGAAGTAGACTTAATATTGATAGGGTAGTAGGCATGACGCTGAATATAAAATAGTGAACGTAGTTAAGGAAAGGAAAGGGAGATTTGTAATCTGATATAAGGCAGGTGATACTACCATAGTATCGTGTGTGCCATGTATCCGTCCTCGATCATATCAATTTACAAAAAGACCACCTACCGTTCAATTCACCCTACAAACTAAATAAGCTACAAGAGAACTCACACAGAACAAACACACATACACAAACGTATTTATGTGTATGTAGGTGTATTGTATTTATTATAATTCAAACCTAACATAAAACTACAACAAAAAGAATATAAATATTATGAAAAAAGAATGCAATTATTATATAGATTACAGCGTAATCATGTAACAAAACAATAACAATAATAAAAGTAATAGAATAATAATTCAGCAGGGTTTATAATAATAAAGCTTTGTTCAGTAAATACTACAAAAGAAGAAAAACGTATCATGAACACGCGAACAAGGCCCAAATTCAAAAATAATTCTTTGATAAAAAAAAAAAAATACAGCTATTGACATTTTCACCCTCATACAATATTATCAGAAATCAAAACAAAATTCAAAACAGAGTTTTCGTTTCTATAGATCCTAAAACGTTGTTTATTCAGTATTCATATAAAAGCTGTACCATGGATTGACGGGCAAAAAATTCTTTTTATAACTTTTTATATGTTTATAAAAATAAACAAATAAATATAAATAATAATTGTTGAAATCTATAGGGATGGAAATGATATATATATATATATAAACAGCCTCAAATTTCATTATAAATTTTTTTTTCTGCACGAAAAACGCTTCCGCGTTATCATCGCCCCGACACAGTATATTTATTGAAATAAACAAACATATACCAATTTATATCTCAATTAAAATAATGAAAGTTCCAACAGCAATACGGCAATTTTAGGAAAAACTGAAACGTACAGTAGTAATTTAAATATCTGAGCATAAACGGACGGAAGGAACTGTAAAACATAAGATATAAACATTTCATTATATCCTAAAATAGGTCGAATGTTAGCTTCCAGTTTAAATTCGCGATGCAATGCCGTGTAACAGATAAAATCCACAATATGGTTTCTTAAAATGTCTTTTTATATCTGTATATATTTATCCATAATTTATCATAACATATAATCCATATAATTATATTTATCAAAAGATTCAAGTTAAATCAAGTTTAAATCCAAATTATAAACTAAAAATTATTTAAATAAAATTCTCACCTTTCAGTATTTCATATAATTTTCAATAAAAAATAAAAAATTTTTTCAATAAATTGGAATTTGTTAAAGCGGAATAAATTTTACTCATGTTGAATTATGAACGAGAATACTGATAACATATTGTATAACAACTGATTTAAGCCCTTTTCAAAATAATTCAGTAATATCCTGATTTATATGTTACATATTCATGTGGTTATTATTTATTACTGCTATAATAATTTTCAAAGTATAAATCATTAAATGGGTGTAACTAATTTTAAAATGTATTATTTTTTGAAAATAAAAATTGCGTTTAAAATTAAACAAACAGGTACTTAAATAATGAGAATGTACCTGAGATTGAACAAGACACTTCATTCACATTCATACACATCATTCTCATTCATCCTTTGAAGTAATATCTTACGGTAGTTCCGGAAGCTAAACAGATAAAGAGGTACTTAAATAATAGCAAAATTAAAGAATTATGATTTATAAAATTTTAATTCATAGACTTTATAATTTACTTATAGCAGGGTTGAAATTAAAATAATTGGGTCTTCTTTAAAATGGTTGGGTACTGTACTCGATAATACAAGAGAGAGATAAAATTTAGAATAGTACAGGCTAGGAAGTAATTAACTGGCTCGAAGCAATTCTTTTTAAGATCAGATCTTAGTCTGCAGCTTAGAATCCGAATGGATTCGTTGTTACATGTTTCTCCATTTTTCTCTATGGATGCGAAATCTGGACCCTTGATCAAAGTGTGGAGAAGAGAGTTAATTGATGTTTTTTAAAAGGATCTGTATTGCCGTCTCTTGCTCCTACCTTGGTTGCTGAAAATTATAAATGACCAAGTTTTTCATCGGATAAGGATGAAAAAAGAACTGCTGCTCACTATAAAGGAAAGGAATCTAGGTAACGTTATGAAAGACGAGAGGTACCAGTTGTTACAACTCACAATTGAAGGGGAGATACAAAGTAAAAAATCTAGGTGGAAGAATTCATGGCTGAAGGATATTCGAAGATGGAACAAAAGCACATTGAAGGAAGCTTTCCATGCTGCAGTATCACGTTCGGAGCCGACTACGTGGACCGCCAACCTTCGCTAAGGAGAAGGGGCTTAAAAAAAAAAAAAAGAAGAAGGGCTGAAATCTTCCAGTCTTATTTAATATGAAAGTATATATACAATATTTGTTTAAAATATGTCAATACATCATAGCAAAATGAGGAAAATTTAAGTCAAAAAATTAAAAAAAGCATTTAAATCTTTTTTTTTTTTGTACTGAAAGTAAATAATGTAAAAGACAAATGGGAGCGAAAAAACTTTTTTGTTGATCATATATTATTAAATCAGCTGCAGTTAGTTAATTTGAAAATAACAGAGCATGCAGAGAAAATCGAAGACAAAGATTAAACCATATAACTCAGGTAACTATTATTTAGAAAATAAATACGGGTAGGATGTATACCTAACAGAGAATAAAAATAAATAAAGACATATATTGTCATGAAATAAAGAAATGCTTTAAATGCTTTTATAAGGAAAATCTTTTAAATAATCTGTTAAATAAAGAAATGCTTTTTATCAAAAGAATGATTAAAATAAAATAAAACTTAAATAGAAAAGTTACTTTTTTAATACTAAAGACATTGTGCATAGGATAGTCTGTAAATGTCTTACATCTACAGACTATGCGCTATTAGGAGGAATAGTACTTACTAGCCTTCCTCCCTATGGTAGGAGGGATAGATAAATACTTAGGTAATGGGAGGGATACTCCTCCTCTAACCACCTAAGTATTTTTGGGAGAAATTTATATATTAAACTTGAAATTCTATGCCTAAAATCTATGGATAAATTTGAAATAAAAACAAAATAAATGAAAGAATTGTAATTCGTCTGGAAAATACATAAACATAATAAAACACCTGAATTCTCAAATTTGATTTATCGATTTGTTTAATGTTTAGGTACTGCACGATAATTCTCTGAAATCAAAGGCAGCATTAATGAGTGAGAAAGTTTACCTGTAATTTAAAACATTTATGTTTATAAATGCTTAATGTTTCAAGCAACCTAAAATATGTTTTTAACTGGAATTCAACAAGATGATAACTATAATGAAAAGCAGATAGCTTTCGAATAGAGTAATTATAACTCTGAACATATTTATGTTGAATTGTTAACCTCGAACAACCGAATGAAAACTGTAACATCCTGTCTCACTCTCCAAGAGTAAAATTTCACGCTTCTACATAACAAACAACCATTGGACTAGATGGACCAGTTTGATTTAAAACAATTAAATTAGATAGTAGAAGTGCTATATTCAAATTGAAAACTAATAGGCTATGCTGAAAAAAAGAAATATCCACAGCGAAAATTCAAGTGAGATAAAAATGTCATCTTTTTATATTAAATAAACGATTTTTATTATACGAATAGGAATAACATGAGAATTCTAATTTAAAATATAGCATGTTACACTCTTTAATTACCTTACTTGGAGTATTGTATAATATACATGCAGTATCAAAAACCAGAATAATTAATAATCTGCTAAAATTCTATACCATGAAGAGAACATTAAAAGGACTATAAACAGGAAGAAACCGTTAAGGATATGCGAAATTACGGTTTTAATCCTCGAACTATATAAAAAAGAAACCTGCATTTCAAAAGGAAGGATGTCTGTATAACATAAGAAGCGGCAAAAATGCATTTCCTGAGAGAAGTAAGTGTTATAAGAAACTAAAGATAGTACATCCGAAACGACTTGAATAGACGGGAAACTGTGATTGACAAAGTGTAATGGCTAAAACATAATTAGGAAGATAATTTAATTAGTACAACAGATTACGTAAACGAGGAAATGACAGAAGCTGAAAATATGGTCCAATCAATCTATGAATAAAAAAATTACGTGGACAACCATCAATTATTGTAAAAGAAAAAAATAAATTTTAACGACAGATCTTTACCGATCTCTGTAGCGTAGCGATAGCGTCTCGATCTTTCATCCGGAAATAACAAGGTTCTAATCCCGGTCAAACGCTAAAAAATTCAATTTCCATATCCCATAGACAAGTTTAAAGTTTATTTGGTAATATCATCAACAAAAAAAGAAAGAAAAATCTTCATTACTTGATCTTTGGATACGAAGATCAAATGATGTACAAGAGAAATTAACAAACTAAAAAAATAGAAATAAAAATAACAAAAATGAAATTTTAATGAATGTTATTAACAAGTGACAAAATTAAAAATATTAAAAACACACGAAGCCATTTTGACGAAACATATCTACTGTAGCATCTCCTCGTGGCCTACAACCGTAAAACATCTCTAAGAATCAGCTTTGAGGTGATACCTATGTAATGCAAATCGACATCAGAATCCGCCCAGCCGTTTTAGGGAAACACTTCTATAGCAGCAGCCGTTGGTGGCCTATAACCGTAAAACTAATCTAAGAACCTGCTCTGCATTCGGGCCCCTCTTGGTTTGAGAGGTCGCGAAGGGGGCGGGGGCATTCGTGCATTTTTCAATGCGCATGCCGCCTTTTTAGGTTTAGGATAGCAGGGCGGGACGGGTAGCCTCCTGGAGGAGGAACGCGTCGGCACTTCACAAGCGGGGAGTCGACGTGCCTCAATGAGCCCAGGAGGACCTCGAAGGGTGGCGGGGGCGAAGCCCAAGCGAGAAGGGCAATAGGTTAGGTTAATCTGCTGCCACGACACTCAGGGCTGATTGATGAGATGCAGAAAGGCGGTTCCAGTCGCCCCTGAGAAACGGCGCGGGAGGTTTAGTCGGTAGGGGGTGGGAGCAACACTGTTTCAGTCACTGTCGCTACGACTCTATGTCCAGTGCCCTCTCAGCTATATGCTAGGTCAGGACGGCTGGCGTTCTGGCTTCGAGCCCGTCACACCCTGCGAAGACCATGCGGGGCGTGCGTCAGTGCATTCCTTCATCTTCGTATAAAAAAAATAATAAAAAAGAAAAAAGCACCTACTCTGAAGTGATACGTATGTTTGGAAACGCAGAAAGCCTATATAAAAATCGGCCCAGCCGTTTTACTGAAATACATTTACTGTAGCGCCCCCTGGTGAGGTATAGCCATAAAACATGTCTAGGAATATGCTCCGAAGTGATACCTATGAAATACAAAAAACCGCATCAAAATTGGTGCAGTAGTTTTTGAGGAAAATGGTAACAGTTTAGCGAGCGCGTGCGCACACACACCTCATGCTCCAGACTCATATACAGTCTTCATTGGTAATATTGCGTAATTTTGTAATATAAAATGAGATTTTTATTTTTCTCCAGCAGTAATAAGTTTACACGCTACTACTATGTATACTCTATTAGAACGTATCCAAAAAAAATCGAACAAAAGAAAAAGGTTTATTATTTTCGTTTTATAAAAACCTGACGATACTGAGATAATTAACGTATACGTTTTCTTAAAGAACTAGGGTAAAACTTATACTGTGTTTAGCATAGTATAGTCGTTTATCTAATACACGTTGATTATATAGATTCAATCGTTCACTCTTACGACATTTAGGTCAAAATTATTATAAATGCGTGTAACAGACTAAAACAATGTTTAATTACATTTACTTGATCTAATATAGTTATAAAAAAAAATGTACTGTTTATTATGTTTATCACACGCCTATGTCATGGTGACAAGTTATACGGAACTAGATCGCCCAACCTTGCTAATACCTAATCTGTTCACATCCGGTTCAATTATATTACAGTTCTTCAAAACTATATTGCATTTATTTGTTAATAGTTGTCGATATCGATTATTTATTTCATCAGGAAATCGTTAACACACTAAAAAAAGGAATCAAAAGTTCAGTGACACGAGTTATAATGTAACAAAATATCAGGGAAATGAATGATCGAAATTCTACAATAATATTGATAATAATCATCGATATCCAATGTAGTAATAACTTTCAATAAAATGTGATGTATATTAAACACCATGAAATCTGAATAAAATACCTTTACTAGATATTTTGTACGGATTTGAATATTAGGAAGTGAATACCGGTGTATTTGTGTGGTTCGGGTTCAATAAACCACACGTATCAGGAATGGTCGGCCAGAGTCTGAATAAGGCTACACCTCATTTACATGTCATATATATCATCCTCATCTCACTGGGACGTGGGGAGCGTTGCTTATGTTCACTAGTTGGAACAGTTTGCAACGTACACATTAGGGAAAAAAAATTAATACTGTAAGATGAGAGGACTTGGAACTCTATCTCCAGTATGGAGGGGTAGCATTATTCGCTGTAAAGGCATAGGATAGTGGAATCGCCTGTGCGCGGCACCGGGAGAGTAAGAGTTGATGGGGAAGGTATACCTTGAGTGGGAACATAGTCGGGGGCTCCTGAGTGTTGCCGCTGCTGATGAGGTACCCGAGACTCTCTAATCCATCTTGAGAAGGTTCGAAACGAGAGAATGGAACGACAAGAAATGAAAGACAACAGAAGGAACCACAAAACAACAAGCCGTTAGTTTTGCTGAAAGGCGGGTATCCGGTCTGCTGTTTAAGAGGGAAGTTTTTTAGTCGGTGAAATCCCGACACTGTTTCTTGCGCTGGCAGACGGTGGCTGACAGAGCTTTTTCCTCCTCCAACAACAAAAAAGAAACTAATCAAGCGTATAGGTCTAAAAAAAATGATCTCATTTCATCCATCGAGAAAATATTATGTATCAGTCCCTTCATTATAATTATAAAAGTATACATATGGTAAATATTTAAAGGGTTATAAAACATTGTTTTATATTTTTAATACCTTAGTGGCATTTATAGCACGATTTATTTTTTATAACAGAGCTTTGTATTTAAACGTTTAAAAAAATATTTTATGCATTTCTACCACATCTAGACAACCAGATCCCACATTTCTTTAACCACAATCATTGTCTCAGAAAATAAAAAAGGTAACATAAATAAAAATGTAAAAAAAAAAATTATATCTCGTAGAAATAATTTCCCATTCTTAGGATAATTGCTAATCAAATCTATAACGTTTAATGTAAAATTCATTTTTTTTAAATTTGATATCAATGTTGTTTAATTTATACCAAATATCAACATTTATTTTCAATGTTAAATATCAATGTTTAATTTATAAAAAATACGACGTTATCCTTCATTTTTGGTCAAGGAGA
Organism: Zanna intricata; assembly: GCA_010016005.3. NCBI lineage: Eukaryota > Metazoa > Arthropoda > Insecta > Hemiptera > Fulgoridae > Zanna > Zanna intricata. The sequence goes on from JAAAKQ030041810.1 coordinate 9,100, forward strand.
ATTACCTAGCCGATTAGTGATGACAAAGTTTTTTTTTGTAGTTCTAATCATAAGATTAGAGAAAGCAGTGCAGAATACAAAGAATGAATTAACGAATGGACAAATGGAATTTAGTAGAATTTTATGCAAAATAATATACTAAAATGCTTCGTAAAAATGTTGTCTTTAATAGAGAGCAGACGATGTCTGTTTAAACCTTCAATTTGTATTAATGAATAAGCCACTACGATTATATTACATATAAATCTAAAACAAAATGGAGAAAAAAAAAACAGGAAATATAAAACTCTTAAAAATGTATTAAATATATTATCAAAACAGGAATTTAAATAAAAATGTGATAAATACTTCAAAAAAAAAAAAACAAAAAAAAAAGACTTTCCGGTAACAGATCGGCAATTAAAATAAAATAAATGTAATCGATTATGCAAATAACTAACGATACCTCGTACTTATAGGATGATTACAATATCGACCAGGAAGAAGTGAAAGCACTGGAGGTTAGAAGTGTTAACTCGTTAGTTCGATCCGGTCGGTCTACTAGCAACAATGACCCTGAACTCAAGCGGTCACTATGCCAAGTGCATTCATACCACACATCACATCGGCAGATCTCTCTCTTTCTTACTCTGTACCCTCTCCCTCGACGATCCACAACATAAATCAACCAATACTTGCACTTTTTATGAGACACGTATATCACGAAGCTAAAGAAAATTACAATAAACTGTTCAATGCATTTAATATAGATAACGAAAAACATGGGCAAAAAGCAAATAATATAACTTTGTATGTGTGTGTATGTTCTTTTTTTTTGTGTAAAGAAATCATTTGTTTTCTCAACCTTTATACATCTTATAATGTAATACATAAAACAAATTAATAGAAAAAGACTAAAATAATGAAATCGGTATTATAACATATAGATATTCAAATATAAAATAAATATTTTATTCTAATTCCGTATACCTCGAGATAAATAAAAATTAATATATTTCTGCCTTTAAAAAAAAATTAGATTACTAACACAAAATAAAATATCTGCATTATGTGCCTTAATCGTAACTGATGGACGAGCTGCCATCAATGATTTCCGAAAATGGCATATCCATTTTCAAGAATAACAAGTTCTCATGTCAGGTTTACTAAAAAAGAAATTTCCCGTTGATTTCTTCAATGAACCGAATATATCGATGCACATTAATATTCTAACTCCCATTAAAATATAAGTGACAACACCATCACTTTTATTCATCAAAGTAGCTGTCACTACAATTAGCATAAGTAACAATTACTGATGTCTCTTATAACTCAAAAGCTTTAATGTGTAACAACCATAAGAAAGATCTAGATAGATAACGTAGAGGCGAAACTGAAAAAGAAAGAAGACAGATAACGTAAAGCAAAAAAATTAATCAACATCTTACTCTTTTTAAGGCGTAAGATTAAGAGATCTAATAGTAAATAATGCAGATGGACCACTGAATATAAAAATAGGAAGAGAAAAGCTTATGGAGGTAGAAGAATTTCGTTATTTGGTAAGTTGAATTACTAAAGATGGACGAAGCAGTAGCGATATAAAATGCTGAATAGTAGAGGCGAAACCAACTTTCAGTCAGAAATAAAATTTTCTTACCTCAAAAATTAATTTAAACGTCAGGAAAACATTTTTGAAAGTATATGTTTGAAAGTATAGCTTTATATGGAATTGAAACTTGAACGATCGGAAAACCTGAGAAGAAAAGATTAGAAGCATTTGAAATGTGGTGCTATAGCAGAATGTTAATAATCGGATGGGTGGATAAAATGACAAATAAAGAGATATTGCGGCAAATCGATGAAAAAAGAAGCATTTGGAAAAATATAGTTAAAAGAAGAGACAGATTTACAGACCACATATTAAGGCATACTGGAATAGTCACTTTGATATTGGAGGGACAGGTAGATGGGAATAACTGTGCAAGCAGGCAACAATGTAAAACAAATTATTAGGGATGTAGGATGTGTGAGGTATACTGAAATAAAACGACTGGCACTAGATAGGGAATCTTAGAGCGCTGCATCAAATCAATCAAATGACAAAAAAAAAATATATATATATATATATATAAACAAGGAAAAAAAAGAATCTAGTAATGAAAAATTAATATTTTAATTATTATTAAGTTAATTAAAGTAGTATTTACTTTATTAACAAATAAAATACGTATTCCATAAAAGCTAATAAGAACATCTATTAAAATTATTTTAAAATAGCACTTGTCACATCTTTATGAAATACCGAACAATGATCAAAATCTGATGACTTCACAAGAAAGCATCACTTAAAATTTGTTTAAGCGCTCTTATTATCTATAACTGGTCCCGATTGTTAATACTAATTAAATTAATAACAATAACAGTAATAATAATAACGTTGTATATGACCTAGAAAAAATTATTAAACTAAATTATGATGCACGCACGATTTACGGAAGAGAAGAATCAAGAACGGTACGAAAGAGGAGTTTTGTAACAACAAAAATAATAAATAATCCTTTGAACCACTTCTAAATAAGGAATAAACGACTTAAAGGTCAAATGTTCTAATTTTTATGATAATTATATTTTATTTAAAAGATATTTATTTCATAATTTTATGTTATAGTAATATGTATTAAACGTTTATTAGTTTGAAAGTTAACATATCAAGGCAAACTTTTAAATGAAATACACAAACGAAAGTTTATAGTTACTTTTAAAGTACATAACAGTACAATAATAATAAACATTATGCAGAAGATTCAATTCTTTTTTTTTAATGTACAATGATTGTAAAAAAAAAATAAAGTTACTTTGCATATGTAAAGTAACATATATATCTTAAAATAAAATTGTCACAGCCAGCGTGATAGAAATAATAAATATTGTATTAATACATTATGTAGGTTACAATGTAGACAAATATTGTTCGTTATAACATAGGCGACTGTTTAAAAATTTAAATTATAATAACATCAAATAGTCAAAACAAATTATATTTGAATTCATATCTACACATTAAATGCTATAATGAATTAATAAATTATTATAAAACTTGTTTATAACTTTTACGTTAATCATATTAAGCAGTTTTAATTAACATAAGTAAAGCTTCCGACATTAATAATAACTTAGGAAATAATATATTAATATAACCGATAAAAAAAATCGTGTAGGACAAATGAGTTGTAGTAAAAAATTAATTAATAATACATCAAACATAAATAATGTAAATAAAAAGCTTTTGCCTGTTTCAAAAACTATATCATACTCTCTTTATTTCTGGTTAACATCAATTTCTATAATTATTTTTACTTACTTAAAATTCTAAATCATTATTTAAACAATTTCCAACGCCAAATATAGTTAATATTAAAAATATTGACTAATTATATGAAAACTTATACAGATTTATTTTAATATTGACTAATATTAAAAATATTGATCTTTAATTAACTTAAAAAATAAAGGGCAACAGAAACCTTTTTATTGCAACAAAGAACATAAAAGCTTTTTGTGTTTATGTGAGTATAATAAAAAAAATAAAATAATAACATTATATATAAACCAAAAGCGTTTCTTTCTTTGTACCTACACACAAATATAATGGTAAATCTCGTCAAAAATAAAATGAAATCATTTTAGATCTGTACATTGAATTTGTTTCTGTTATATTACAAGGAAACTTCTAAATCAATTATCAGATTATTTAATTAATATACCACGAGTTGATGTATATGTAAAATGTTTACTTAACGTCTACAATTTAAAATATTTTAAATCAGATATCATATAAATATCAAAGCTGAGGAACAAATCGTCTGTTTAAATTTTCTCTTTCATTATTATTCATAAACGCTAATTTAATTATTTGTTAAGTGAAATTTGTTTTTATTTTCATTTAAAAAAGTAATATATATATTTTAAACTTTATTATCATCTTTATTTTCAAATTGTTCTGTAACATAATATATTACGTTACAGTTAAATTATTGCACAGATTAAACAAAAAATAAACAAAAAAACATTCAATCAATATAATTTATAAACATAATATATAAAAAAAATAAAGATTTTATTCAATACAATAACAATTAAGATGTAACCTTATCGTATACATGCAGTAAAACCGATTGTACCACTCTTTTTACGATATTAGTATATCTGATATTAATATAGCGAGAAAATTAGTACAGAGATCAGTGCTGATCCCTCTTCAACTACTTCCTAGTAAAGTCAGTTACTTTTATACGGATTTGAATACTAGATTGTGGATACCGGTGTTCTTTGGTGGTTGGGGTTTCAATTAACCACACATTTCGAAAATGATCGATCTGAGACTGTACAAGATTACACTTCATTTACATTCAAACACAACATCCTCTGAAGTAATACGTTACGGTGGTTCCGAAGGCTAAACAGACAAAAAAAAGAGAGAGAGAGATATCCCTCCTCAACTGGATAAATTGTAAACTTTGTTATATTGTGTACATTCTGTGCTCAACAATCACTGTGACTGTAGTGGTGTCCCCATTAACGGATTAGAAATAGTAGGTATATTTTCAATTAGTAATTTTAATCAAACTTTGCCAAAACTCTTGCTTAAATAATTATTAATTGTTTTCCAGTGGTATAAGTAAACGAGTGATCAAGATTCAAGATCAAAGCTGTTTTTCGTCTATTTATTGAACCGGATTACTCAGAAAATTAGCCATATCATTCTAAATTTTCTCGGTGTGGTTTCACACACATCGCTAACCTAAGGTATTATCTCTTTTTTGCTTTCTAAATTCTCTGTTAGATTTTCTGTTCTGTTTCAGTACAGATTAGCATTTTTATTCTTTAATTTGTTCCTTTTCAAAATGTTATCATTAAGATTTACTCTAATCGTAATGATTTTTATGTTCCATATAGTGTTTTTAACTTCTTTAATTAACGTTTTCATTATAATATAAAAAGTACTTTTATTAAAATACGGGGCAAAAATAGAATAAAATTATAAATAAAGATAACTATGACCAAATAATATTTTAAAGATTTATAGCAAAGAAATGTTTGGTTCTTATCAAGATTTTTCAGTATATTCTCACCGAGTTTGTAATACTATTGTTTCTAACGTATGTTAGTATCATAACTAAAATAAAAATAAGAATTAAAAACAACATATAATAATATAAAAATAAACATTTATAATTTAAAAAAAAAAACACTATATATATATATATATATATATATATAAAATAGCACTTCAATTTAGCCTTGCATCTCTTCAACAAGTGGCTAAAGCTACGGGTCTATGTCTAATTTAAAATAAAATAATTCAAAAGATAAAGAGTTCTCATACACAGATTTATTCTGTGCTATTATATAAAAATGGAGAGGATTTTTGTTTGTTAGGTATACCTAGGTACCTATAAACTACTCGATCAATCGCAACCAAATATTTAACCATGTTTCTTAGCATAACTGAGAAGGTTTTAGATATATTTTATCTTGAAAAATCTCAAAGAACCAAGCGATCGAATGCTTTCAAATTTTCAGAATATAATTATATTATACCATGGAAGGTTTTAAGCCAAAAACCGAAGCCCTAGTTCCCTTGAAGGTTAGAATATTAAAGATATTAATTATTTTTTCATTTCAAGGAGAATGAAGTTGTAAATTAAAAATATTCATTAAGAAAATAAAATATTAATTCTGTTTCTTCATTATTATATTTCTTCTTTCATTGAAAAAAAGTAAGTTATGAATTTTTCGTCGTCAGAGGTGAATTACTTTAGTTACCATAGCTATTATTATTCAGTCTTTTGTGATATAATTTATTTTCAGATTTTTGTAAAGCCTGAATATTTAAATTGTATTTATGAATATTATTAATACAATCATTAAAATAACGAACAGTGCGGGGGTGCAGGAGGCGGAGCCCTCTGAGTGGATGGGAATGGCGACCGAAGCGAACTCTGCAGGTATCCAAGGCACCATCCCCCTGCAACACGAGAATGGCGATTGAAGCGAGCTCTGCGGCCCTGGGGTAGACGCCGAGGCCCCTTAGTTGGCTCCGAGGTTCGCCTGGGCCGACCTGAGGATTCTGGACCCTGTGGATCCAGGTTCTGATTAGACGGGTCGGTTAGTTATGTATAAATTTTTACCCTTGTTTTAATCACTCACTTTACTAACGATTATATAATCTTCATTAAATTAAAGGAAAGAATAAATTTCAGTTACCCAGTAAAATTCGAAGGATAGTTTATGGATATATTCTCCTAATTTCAAATAAATAATTCAGTCAATTTGAAGTATTATTTTATACACTGATAATTTAATCTCATTTCTTAGAATATGTATTGTAGAAGGGATATAAATTAAATAATTTTTTTACAAAAGCTAAGATAAAAAAAAATCTGCAAATGAAATTTTTTTTAAAGAAATTTTTAAAAAATATTTATTTTCTTAATAAATAATTAAGCTTTATCATTAAAGGATTCTAAATATTAAAAATAAATCATAATAAGTATCAGCATTTAATCATTACTTTTATTTTCATGATATTCTATAATAAAGTGTGAATTTTTATGATAAATATTTTTATTTAATTTTATTTTAAATGATTACTTTTTCCCACATTAATTTTGAACATTTTTTTTTGGTTCATATTTTATTATCTGGCATTAAATTTTTATCAATAATTTTTCAATTTCAGTAATAAATATTTTTTCTTTAAGTAAGACGTTAATAAATATCTTCTGTTTTTTTTTTTTTAGTTAAAAATTTATTCAAGGAAATGTTTTATTAATCAAAACGTTTTTTCAGCACTTTACAATCCTAATTACATAATATTTATTAAAATACTAGGCCTATGAAAATATAATGCATATAAAAAAAAACAAAATAAAAAAGTTTTGTCGCCATTAAGTCTACCATTTACGTAAAATTATTTTTTTTTTTAAATATCTCTGTAACGTTTATTATATCTAATTGAATGTCAAATATCTAAAATTAATTAGCATAATTTAGCTTTCTTTGTTACGTAATCTTACAACTCGAAACTATAAAAAACTAAAAAATAAAACATTTACGTAATATATTATTTAAAAAAAAACTTATAAGTTATATCTACAAAGCATTGAAGTTCTTTAAGGTCATTTATTTTTTTTTTTTAACTTCGGATTAAAAACAATTAAAATTCTTTACTTCCAGTTACAAAAAAATTATAATAATTTTTATAACATCAAAAAAGTTAAACTAAGCAGAGATAAAATCAATTGGATGATCTACGACCATAGAAAAAAATATAGTAACTAATGTAATCTCCATGTTAAAAAATTAAAATTCCTAAATAATAAATAATTTTTACATTAAAGTTTATCAATTTTGATAAAATTTAAGAGCTAGAGAAACAATTCTTAATAATTGGTTCACCATTTTTGGATATACAGGAAAAACTACTTACAATGAAAAACTTTATCATATAAAATATGAAACTTAGATGGAGCTATTAAGAAATTTAAAGCTTTATAAATAGTTTGATAAAAACAGAATAATATATATATATA
>JAAAKQ030041821.1:0-16673 GCA_010016005.3 Zanna intricata
TAGTACTATTATTTTTTGTAATATAATAAGAAAACTTAATTATTACAAATGAAAATTTAGACTGATTTACAAAATTATTGCCTTGGGTCATATTGACCCGAACAGTACATGTGTATAGTAAATGGGAACAGAACAGCAGGGTTAATGGCACTATTAAGCTGCTCAAGCAACCCTCAGACCCACCTTTTTGTATTCTTTTTGCAAAATTACATTTATTTACTCAGCTGCTTTAGAAAAGTCAACACACTTTATGAGTAGGTGATTATAAGTGATCAATTACTGGGTTTTGAAATTTCAAAACTGTACAATCTGAACTGGTGTTCACTTGGTAAGGAGAAAATACCAAAGGTGCCACATTTAAGAACCACTTGGTAACAGTGCATAATAATCACTATAATCATTATAATCATGTGTATTATAATGCATTATAAAACACATGGGGAGCAATGTACTCTGCCTGGTAAAGAGAAAATACCAAAAATGCCACATTAAGAACCACTATTCCTTGGGAATGGTTTTATAATGCTCTACACATGTGGAACAATGTACTGCGCCCATATGTTCTGCTAAACACGACATTAGCTGACAAATATCTCTGGAAGTGATCTGCTTAATTAATTTAAGTTTTGCTTCAAATTCTTAATTTATCTCAACTGGGCCTGGGCTCAGGCCAAGAGGGTTGGCCTGGGCAAGTGAATTATATAGGCCTACTTCTATAGTTTTAACCTGATTCGATTACTAGTTCGACATTTTTTAGTACGCTGAATATTGTTTGATTTATAGTTAATAACTATCAAATATTAGGATAAATAGTTGGCCTATTACATATCAACACATTATTGCCAACATCAGCATTGTTTGGTGGCAAGATAAGTCCAATTCTGTACAAAGTGATTGTGATTAAAGTTTATTTGTTTGTTCACTGCTAGTTATTTCATCACCATCATGAGTTTTTTTTTTTTTAAATACAGAAATACTCGCTTGTTCTTAAGTTCTTGGTTTTTCATTTGGGTAAGTTTTTTTTTTTAAAATAAAGAAATACTCGCTTGTTCTTAAGTTCTTGGTTTTTCATTTGGGTATTTATTTACAAAATAATTTCCAAGTTTATCATGTCTGCCATGCCAATTGCAAAATGTACAGTTTATGACTTGCTTACTTTTAAAAGTCAACCTAGTTAATTAATTTACAATTATGATATTTTATACTTGCGTACTATATATTATGAATATCACTTAAAGTCACTTAACTGTGTCACTATTAGAAGAAAACAATATGCTAACAGTCGGCCAACTAATAAAAATAAAGAAACTCAATTGTCTACCCAAAAGTTAAAATGAATAGTGCAGTAGAGAAGAGATGAGATGCACTCATGCATACTCTGGTGATAAGAATGCATCTTATCAGTAATGTATCCCTTGCCTGTCGCAATTTTTGTATTCGAGTCACTACTCACTAGGAATGATGTTGCTACCTTTGTTCTCATTATACCTAATACTCAATAGAATGAATGTTTCTTTCAAAACTTGTTAAAAAATCAATTATTCTAGTTAAAATTGTATAAATGATGTGAATACAACGTCAGTTAATATTCACATCGTGATTTCTATATTTCATGACTGGTAAAAATTTTCGTGAGGTTTCCATGGACAGCCAAAATTTCTCCCGAACCATGTTTGTACATATTATGCTCTCCTGAGGAGAACTGGATCTCTAACATTTAATTTAATGAAATAAAATCAGATACATTTTTATCAGAAATAAGCATACATTAATACTGAGAATATTATAACTTGCCTCTGCAAAACATCCTCTTACATGAGAAATAATTTTCAAGGAGGTGAAAAATAATTTTAATTAACAGCAAACTTTTTAAAATTTAATGAAATAAATGTTTCTACTATTCAACAACTAAATTGACTTTTTGAATGTCTTTAATAAAAATAATGTCAGAAAGTTTATTTTTTTTTATTGGTGGGATAATGCAGAAACTTTCTTATCTTAAATACAGATATATTTTCAAGAGATTAAAAAAATTTATAAGAAAATAGTTAAAATTGAAATCAAGAATGTTGTAATAGGTCATATTGTTGTAATAGATTAAGTGAAATGCAGTTTTCCAAAAACAAATTGAATTTACTAACACACTTTGACTTCAAAGAAGTACAAAACACACTCTCACTCCTAATTTTCTGTAATGACAATATTAAACAGCCATGTAAAACACTGAAATCTTAAGTTAAAATTAATACTAAACTTGAAAATTAATGACAATGTTACCTTTTTTGCATCAGAAATCATATCCAATTCAACCATTATAAAGGTTTCACATCCTAAAACAATATTTAACAATACATCGAAGGTTGCTAAAAACAAGCATTCTTTACAACCTTTTTGTTTAAGTGTATGTAATAATCTTTCACAATCATTTAACTTTTGTAGTGCAAACAATTTAGTTTTACTGTTTTTAAAACAATCAGCATTCTCTTTTCTGTTGTATTCATATGCAAGAAGAAGTTGTAAAATAAAACTGAAACACATGTTAAAGAACTAAAATTAATATTCCTAAACATTCTCTCAGAATATCTGTAAATTAATCTCTTGGTTTTTGTTTTAAATACTGGATATATAATATTGTAATGTAAATGTAGTTAAGCAATTAAAATTTATACAAAATGATTTTCTTATACATATAACTTTTTCATTGTTATCTTGGCCTTAGATTTATACACACATTTTTTATGGTATTGTAATCAGTCTACACATAGTATAATTTAACTATAAAATAACTACGCTAACTGGTTCAGTTACAGTTTATCATTTTCAGTCAGTTTAAGACAAAATATGTTGACAAATGTCAACAACTACATCAGCAAATCTAAAATTAAAAAAAATGTTCAGAAATTTAAATTATTCAGTAATATTCTGAACTAATTTATTGTTGTTGTAAATGTATGATGTATTATTACTGGTATCATTACCATTACTGACTATTTTTTTGTCAACAGAAGAAGAAGAACATATTTTCATTTACAATGCGTTTAAGGCAAAGATGTCACAGTGGTAAAGCTTACAACTAAATATTTTAATTCTTATTATAAAAAAATAATATAGTTATTAAGCAGTTACTTAAAATACTTAAAAAACAAAATCTTACTTTCTGAACTTGAATTCGTTGTTATCAACTATCTCTTCATCTTTTTCTTCAAGCCTTGAAATTACATTAAATTGATGGGGTCCAACTTGATTTAGGTTCCAATTAAATGGAATTTCTAGATACTTTAATTTTTTCTTCAATTCTTCTTTTCCATGAACTACTTTTACCAGATTGATTTCACCACTTAATTTATCAGAATTTTCTTCCATCTTTACCTTGACCACCTATTATTAAAAAAGAAAAAACACAAAAGTGCAAGCTTGATTTTAACACATTTAAGATGAAAATCTCTTACATGAATATCATTCTAGTTTGTACTACTTCACAGATTAAATAACACTAATATCTACTGTTACTATGCTATTTAATCAGTAACACAAAAGAGTAATATGAGAGCAGATGTTTGAAGGTAATTTTGAGAGTTTCCTGATAATCTCATAGTTTTTCAACATGATTAAAAATGGATAAAAGAAACAAATCATATTATATCAGCAGCTTGTCAATTCATATAGTATTAGATACTATCAATTCACCTTCTACAAATCTGAAAAGCACCCCAAATTTCATTTAGCACAGTAAACATCAGATAATGTTTGCTTATGATGATGGTTATAAAATAATTAATTTTAGCATTTAATCCAGAATTTTTTTTTTCAATTTAAAATAGATCTTATTGCTGCCAAAGTTTACCTTGTTTCGTGAATTTAATGAAGGTTGAACAAATGTTCGTCATGAAGAGATGAGCAAGAGATTTATTAAGATAGCTGAAATTGTGATAAAACTAAATGTTTAAGATTAAGAAATCAATGCTTCACCAAAATATATATTTACATCATAAAATATTTACATCATAAAATTTTCAGATTTTCAAAGAGTAAAATCTATAGAATTGTTATTGAAAGGTTTGATACATAAACAGATGGAAAAGTGAAAAATGTCACTTGTATCAGCATTTTTAAGGCTGCTATGAAAAAAAAAAAAAAGGGCAAGATTGTTTCCATGTCATAACTGGTAATGAAAAATTTAAATGTTTCAAACTAATAAAAATATTTAAGAATTAGTTGAAAATGTCAATGCTTAACTTCCAGACAATAATGGGTATGTTAATTTTTTTTTTTTTGGGGCGAACAACGTTAGACGTTATTATCGCCCGGATTAAAAAGGTACGTTAATATATAAAATAGTATGTAAATGAAGTTAAATCTAAAAAAAAAAAATTGTAATTATATGAAATATCTTTAATTTTCAAGTACCATTTTGTTTCTGAATAACTAATTGGAAGATATAATTACCGTACACATTTTTTTTTTTTTTTTAATATTAATTGCAAATGTACGTTCTTTGCTTTTTCTTTTAAATTTTTTATATTAATTTAAAATTCTCTTAATAATACATGTTTATTTACATTTCAAGGAATCGCCAGCATTCTCAGTAACAAAAAGGGGAAGAATTTAATATATGTAAGTAACAAATCGAAGCAATGATTTACACAGAAAACAGGGTATTCCATACTATATATTTGATTATAAACGCACAATAAAAGTGGAGTGCATTAACTTTTCAATAAAAAGCCTAAACTACAAAATTAATTGAATTGAAAAAGAACAATCATATTCATAGAGCTTCTTCAGGAAAGCAAAAATTATTTTGTAAAAAATCATATTTAAAATGATCTATCTGTTAAGACTTACAAAGAACAAAGAAAAGAGAAGGTTAGTATGTACCCTTCCAGGAGAGTTGTTGGTAAAACAATTAACATCTATGCATGAAAATTAATTGGAAAAAGAGCCTACAATCGTCAATTTCAGCAAGAATTATAACAACAGTTACAACATAGCTTTTTGAACTTTTTTGAAGAATTTTAAACAAAATTTAAAAAGTAGTAAATGAAGGGGAATTTCATATATTTTCATTGAATTTTAGTAAGGAAAGAAGATTAAAAAATCTAAGCAGAAAATTTATTTAACAGTGAGATCCCTCCTGATTTTTAAAAAAAATGATGGAACAACTTCTTCAAGCAATTATATTCAGGAAGCCAAACAAGATAGCATGAATACGATTGGAAAAAATATTAACTAATACATAAATTGATATGAATAAAAAAAAAAAAAAAAAATACACAATAGTTAATAAAAATTAATACACAATTAACAAGTGATTATTACAATTACAAGATCAATAATTAACTTTATAAAAGATTTATTTCCTTCTCTAACTTGCAAAAGAAAACTGCCTATCTTCTGTGATTTTTTTCTAGCTTCAAAATCATAAACATCTTATAAATCTGGGAGTCCCATCCTGATCACACTGTTGGCATTTAGTAGCTTTTTCATCACTAATTGCTATTGACATCACTGTGACTTATTGAAGGAAAAATTCTAACCATGCATCTTTCTGCACCTACAAGGGTTTATTCATCTCTTTAAAGAATCCATGGCTTCTCTTCCAATATAGGACTCTTTCATGGCGTCATGTTGAAATGACACCACATTTGTTCTTATGCAGTGTAAGGAGAAATTAGTATGCTCCTTTCTGAGTATCTAGTATCTGATTCTCAGAAGTTGTACCACAATAGTATATGTACTTAACCAATGAAAAATAAGAAAACTTATAACCAAGTGGAAAATAATATATTTTTACCATTAACAATAAAGAAAGGAACTGACCAATTTAAATATAGTAAATTTCAACCAATCACAATTTATTATTCTGTTAATTACAACACAAAAAGGAACTGACCAATTTAAATATAGTAAATTTCAACCAATCACAATTTATCATTCTGTTAATTACTTACAGCACAAAAAGGAACTGACCAATCAGAATACATAAACCATTTAAGAAATTGCAAATATGAACACTGATAACACCATATCCCAACTAATGGCACACTTTTCTTCTTTATCAGCCATAAGGACTTAAACTACTCTGGGAATTGCAAGTTTTGACAAATCATAATATTTTACATATTATCGAATTAAGTTTCTATAAAATAAATAAAACTATTGTATGATCGTAATTAACAAATTCAAAATCGAATATAATGTTTCATATTTAGTATAACTTTAGTTTAATACATGAAAGGCTGTAATTTGGTGGATGAAGCGGTTTTAGATAATTTCAAGCAAGAAGATATTTATTGTAGACGATAAGATAATAAATTAGCATTCTGGTCTTTTTAATTGTAAAAGGTTTGTCCTAGTCTTTTCAGACCTAAGGTATGACTATGATAAGCAGATTACACTATTGATTGTATAAAACCACACTTCATTCACATTCACATATATCATCCTCTGAAGTCTGAAGTAATACCTTACAGTGGTTCCGGAGGCTTAACAGAAAAAGAAAAGATTACACTATTAGTTTGTTGCTTAGGAAATTAAATTTTCCTGTTTTTTCATTTCATAAATCACATACACATTTGAAATTTGTGATTTGCCTGAGATGGACATTTATCACCTCACAGTTTTTGAAGGAAGGATTAAAAGAAAATCTGCAACTTGCAGATTTCATCTGTAATATTGATGTATTTCTGAATTTATGATAACTGGATCCCATAACTTGTCAAAAAGTTGAGAAATACTCTAAAATTTAAGTTTGAAATTTATTAAAATTATGTATAAATATTGCAATGAAATTTCGATTTTTCACTATAAATGAATAACAAGATAATTTTAATCTTCAATAATGGATATCTATGTGCAAACATTTTCAGACTATCTCTCATTTGTGCACATGCAAACTCACATACAAGTTATAGCTTAAATGTAAAACCTTAAATAGATTCTAAGTAACATTTTTTTTGCAAAATTGAACCTGAAAATTTTTTTCCCTTTTAATTTGTCAAAAAAGAAAACCTAAATAAGGCCTACAGTTCACACTATAGAAAACAATCATATATTTTTCTTTTAAGCTTAAAAATTATGTAACTAAATTGGTGTTGAAAACGAAATAAATATATGTGTTACAGTTAACAAAATGAAAATATTATTTTTATTATTAAGAATATTATTATTAGTGATATTTTGTGAGTGAGGTTATCAATGGTGGAATACGTCATCAGTGACTGTACTGCCATTAGTGTTGTCTAACACCAGAATTAAACCAAAGGAACTTTTGGAACATTAAAGATCCTGAGATTGTTGGAAAGTGCTACACAAATCTATGCAGAAGGGTATAATACTAATCACAGACGAGCAGATGAGAATGAAAAGTCTGAAAGAAAAATGGGGAATAATTTCTTCCTACTGGTCTTAATACTAACATCAATGTATATGAAAACCACTGTGAAAGGTCAGGTCCCCAAACAAATAGAACTATTAAGTTATAAAGTGATTAAATTCTAAGGTATTTAATAATATTTTAAAAGTATGATTGTTTTATGCTAAAAACTTTTGTTTCTGAAAAAGATATATTGTGTTTAAAAAAAGTACTTGCTGATTTTAATGTAATTTAGGTACATGCAGGGAGAACCTCTCACTTTGGTATGGCCAGCAGGGAAGTATTATTAGGTACAAGCAAAATATCAAAATTTATTTTATGTACATTATCTTAATATATTATACATATTTTATATTACTTTATATATATATATATAAAGTAAAAAATATATATATTTTTAGATAAAGTATATAATATACACTTTATATAGTAGATAAAAACACCACATACAGTTATACAAACATAATTACATAGCCAGCCTCCGTGGCAAGGCTGAGTGTCTCAGCTTTTCATCCAGAAGTCCCGGTCAGGTATGGCATTTTTCACACGCTACAAAAAATTTCATTCATCTCATCCTCTGAAGCAATACCTAAATGGTGGTACCAGAGGGGGAAAAAATTTCGGCTGATTTCATACTTCTTCACCTAAGGTTTTTATTTATTTAATCATTTTTCATATAATTTTAAATATGAGTATTAATAACCAACTGATGTTTCAGAATAACTGCAAAAGTTAACTCTTAGAAGTTTGTTAAATGTTTTGGAAACTGTGTATTATGTTTTTATTTACTATATCATATTAAGATTAATTAACACAGTGGTAGCTACACTAATAAAATATTTGAATTTTCAGAATATAAATAAATACTCGTATATACACTTTACAGATATTAGTATTTAAGAACTCAGAATAAAGTAAAAAATCTCTTATATGTTCTTTCAGTATATTTAAACAGTAATAACTGAAATAGCGATTTCATTATGTTGTACAATTTTTTATGTCAAATGTAAGTGTCGACAGTATTGCCATTGGGAGACAAGAATTCACACATTGGTAGTAACAAATAATCTTTTTTATGGAAAAAAAATAAACTTATGAGTGTATGTAGATTTTCAAAAGTTAAATATATGTAGCCAATAATACTTAGAAATGTGTGACAATATTAGTTTCACATTTCTAAATGTTAGTACCTCCAGTAACACAGAAAGAGAACTCATTTTTATAGGGCTGATGGGTATATCGGTTAATGATATGATGGCCTTCCCATTTGAAAGATCAGGTACGATACATAATTTTGATGTATCCTTCAGTTCTTTTCTTATCATTTACAATTAATATGAAAATCCTGATACATAACATTACAGAGGTTAATATTAATAATAGTTTCTGCTTATTGCTAAAATTAAGATGGGATAAAGTTATCAGCAGGAACACAATGAAAAATAATTAATTTTATAGTTTATATAAGTTTGGTGAACAACATGAATTTAGCTGTGGATAAGGAAACAACCTGTACACCAAAATCAGTTATTGTTAGTGGTAATGTTAGAGCAAGCGAAGTTCACTTTTTACAATCTAAAACTCATTTTTATTTTGAATAGTTTGATAGTGAATGCTGGAATATTCATTGTATTAAATCTAGCAGTTGAAATAATGTGTATAAATGAGAAGGCCAAAATAAGTTTATTTACTGAGGATATAAAAATCAGAAAGGTGGGGAAAAAATTGTGAACCCAGTTAAAAAAAATAATTAATAATATAGATGATGCAGTCTTATAATATGTACAAATAAAATCGATCTTGATGTAGCGTATTAAAACTTCATGGATGAAAATTATGATACAAAAATGTAAAAGATAAACCTTTTTACGATCAGAATTACAGGCATCAACACAGATATGACCAATGGAGAAATAGAGAATGACAACAAACAAAACAAACAAATTATGAAGGCTCTCTGTCCAAGTGTAAATTAATATAGTTATAAAAATAAAAAGAAACTACTGTAAAATTTGAATTACCTAGTGAATTATATGAATATTTAGGAAAAAAAAGAACAAAATCAACATAAGACATAAATTTTACAAGGCAAATGATGACATTAATATCATGCCCTGTTACAACTGGACACGTATAAGATACAGTGGCAATAAATGTACTAGTAGTCATAAGTGCTGAGATGTGCTGGTTGGAAAAATCTTGAGACCTATAAATTGTAAATTATGCTTATAGCAATGAGCATCATGATCATAGTCAACAAACGAATCACGCAATATATATTGGAAACAGTAGATAATTAAAATACTAAATAAGCAAAAAATAGACAACAGAATAGCCAATTCAACTGCATATTCGAAACACCTTAGATCCCTGGGAATACTACAAGGCAGAACAAGTAAGGAACACAAAGCATCCAAAATTCAGTCTTCCTTTTTCCTTCAGTAATAAAGTAGAAGATTTTTATTTCTTGTTAACTATTCAAAAATAATCAATTCAATATGAAAAATCTTCCTAAAGATTATAAATGTTACAATCTGCCAGGGTATAATATCTGCTATAACAACAGCAGAACAAATAAATCTGACAGTGTAGTTATTTATATTAATGAGAATGTATTTGAAAACACAGAAACTTTTGAATCTGGTCAGATTAAAAATACAAAATTCTTGTATAGAAATAAATAATGGAAATGAGATTGAAATTTCTGCTATATACATATGAGAAATATAAAACTGAATTCATACATGATATAAATTCTTGAATAGAAAAAGAACTATTGCTTTCTCACCTGCACTGTGCAGTAATTCTGCAGATATTCTGTACATCCCATGAGCTTTTCTGCCATTCAAATCCTTTAATACTCTATTAAATTCAGATCTCAATATTGTACTTCCCTTTTCAACCTCTTCAACTTGCTCTATAACACCAGTTTCTAATTCATTTCCTCCATATAACTCAATATAATCCACCCACCTATTAACTTTTTCTTTTATATTATAAATCAGTGAATCACCTTTATTTGACACATTATTAGATTTTAACTGATATACCACAAAATTCTCCTTAACTTTCCTGTATGCTCCAGCTATTTTAGTAATGATCATTTTCTCTTTCCTGTTCTGAACACTTTTCTTTTGCTAATTTGCACTTTCTGTTTATAGTATTTCTTAACTGTTGATAATTCCTTTTACCTTCGACATCACTAGCATTCTTATATTTTCTTTGATCATCCATCAGCTGAAATATATCCTCTGACATCCAAAATTTTCTACCAGTTCTCTTTGTTCCATGTTCACTTCTGCCGATTTAAGAATTTCCTTTTTAACATTCACCCATTGCTTTTCTGTATTTTCTATCTTATCTTAGATTTCTTCAGAACTCTTGCAATACCCTTTTCAATAATTTTCTTTACCTCCTCTTCCTCAAGCTTCTCTAAATTCATCCCAACAACTTTTCTTTAGGTTTTTAAACCCCAATCTACATTTCATTATCACTAAATTATGGTCATTATCAATATCTGTTCCTGGATATGATTTGAAGTTAACAAGTTGATTTCTAAATCTTTGCTTAATGATGTAATCTATCTGAAACCTTGGAGTATCGTCTGGCTTTTTCCACATTCTTCTAGTATAATTTTTAAACTGGGTGTTGGCAATTACTAATTAGTTGGCTTGCTTACTTAGATGTCCCCACTCGGAGATCGGAACAGGGGAAGAGTTTACCTCCAGAATATTTTACCAAGGAAAGTGCCTCCATTTTTGTTAAAAGAAAATGCAGAGCTACATTTTCTTGGAAAAAATAACAGCTGTAGTTGTCCATTGCTTTCAGCTGTGCAGTACTCAGAAGACTGAGTGATGTTGATATGGCCATTTAAGTCCTCCAGACATAAGCCCTTAACAACTACTGAAAGAGCTGCTGCCCCCTTTCAGGAATGATTGCTTAGTCTGACTCTCAACAGATACCTCTTCAATATGGTTGCACCTTTGGTTCAGCTATTTTGTGACATTGAACACTCAAGCCCCCTCACCATCGGCAAGCTCTCATAATTCATAGAGGGAATATGTACTATAAAATAATAGTAACAATTCAAAAAGATTATGGTAAATTATAAATTAAAAACTGATAGAAAACATATCAGATACTACTTTTAAATACATTGTTGTAAATCAGAATAAGATTAGTAATAAAATTGAAATAGCTAACTACACGAATACTTATTTCAGTGAAATTGGACAAAAACTAAGTTAAAATTAATTAACTGGAAGATATTCAATTAACAGTGCCACAAATGAACAAAAATCAATGTTTATAAACCAACAAGTTGAAATGAAGTAACAAATATAATTAATTCAATGAAACTGAGAAATGGAGGTATAGATGAATAAACACCAAAACAATGAAAATGTTTGTGTCCATTTTATGTATACAGAAAAGGGTGATTTCGTGTATATAGTGGGCAATTCATGTAGTATTACCAGTGTTTTCTGAACTCAATGAAAAAAGTTCATAAAAACATGGGTCTGGAAAAGGCCCATTAGCGAGTTACATCTAGCAAAAGGTTTCGCTCAGATTCCTGGGCAAAGAATGAAATGAAACCACATTGAAATTCTAGGAATCCAAATTAAGGGGATAAACTTGATAGTTTCTTCCTGACAAATTAAATAAAACAAGTTCCAGAACCATATCTTCGTAGTTTTCATAATATCTGACATAAAACAGAAAAAATTGTTTTCTATAAATATATTTTATTATGTTTGAAATACAAAAACTTTGTTAAAGAGTAAATGTATAAAATTTATCAAAACTTGTAGAGAATTTAATTTTGTGAAAATTGATGTAAAACAGCCCAATAAAAAAAAATGCAAGTTCAAGAAATTTTATTTCATTACTAATACTTATTGTATGAAAATGATGGGATTGCACATGCAAAGCACATTTGCTTTTTACTAAGTGCAATTATGTAAAAAATTATGTTGAATTAAAGATAAAAATAAATTGATAAAAAAAAACAGTAGTAACATTATTCAGACAATAAATTCTATGTAACTTTCTCGAATTCACTGTAAAAGTGAAAATTTTACTTACGCTTTCATAAGTTAGTAACAAAAATCAGCTAATCAACAATGCACTTATATTGTGTCATCAGTGCACTGCATGTTGTGTTACTACGTGGCGTTTTTAGTACAGTGTAATTAGTTTAATTAAGTGTGTGGGTTATTTATTTTAATTGGTGTCATAGTGCAGTAATCCCTTTGTTATTTACAATTAAGGAATATGCCAACATGTTATTTACCTTGGGAACATGTAATTGAAATGCAACTGCTGCTGTTGTAGAATATTTTCCTAACTGTGGAGTTCTTAATCCTAATATGTAAAATAATTAGTGGAACAATCCATATGCTATGAGAAACAGGTACACTATCCAGCATTAGTACTAATTGCGACTATTCTGCTTATCATGATGCTTATATTGATGAAACCATTATCGAGGCTACTCATTGCAGATCAGGTGTTAGTAGATGATGCCTTTTCTGGCAGTTCAGAGTTTTCTAGTCTACAGTGCAGATGACATTATGCAACAAGCTGAATCCTTACTATAATCCCATAAGTACAAACAAAATCTTCAACCAACAGATCCTACTCATCATTTGCGATATTATAACGATTGAATATGAACTGCTGATTGCACAGGTTCATTTTATTTAATGATGAGACTCAGTTTACTTGAGATGGCATGAACAGCCTATGCAATGAACACACTTGGGCAGAAGTCAATCCAGACATGACAGTAAAATGTAATATCCAACACCAACCTTTAGCATCAATATATGGGATTGTCCAGTTTATAATCGCCTAATTGGACCATTCATTCTTCTATGATGTCTAAGTTCTGACATTTACTTTGAATTCCTTATGGAACAATTGTTGCTATTATTAAATGTTCCATTAGCATCAAGATACTATATGTATTTTCAGCACAATGGTGCATCTCCCCACTTTTCACAAGCCTTATTGGCACAATTAAATGACCAATTACCAGAGTGATGGACTGGACATGATGGGCCAACAAGATCATCTTATATAACACCATTAAATTTTTGTGTGTGGGTTTGGAAGAAAAGTATTGTGTGAAGAGCAGGTTGCTTAAGTAAAGTCATGCAGAATTGTGGAGAGCAATGCTAGCAATCCAAAATGTGAAAGCAAATGTATTCAAGTAGAAGGGCAGATTATTGAAAATTTACAATTTTGTACAGAGTACGAGCATTAGATTAAAACCATGAATATAGGGCAAAAATCTTCCATTGATCAGACCAGGTGGAAAGGATCCTAAGCATGCCTCAATTAACGTATTAAAAGTAATGAGCCTCACTACCATTCCAACAATTATTTATAAATAAAATAAAATTTAAGAGTAAAGTTTTTTTTTCACTTTTTTGGCTTGTAGATCATCAATACTGATTTTTTAGAAAAAAATTATCAAAAATGTAGGGCAGAAAATTCTACACAAAAAAGTTTTGGACACATTCTAATGAGATTATAAATAACATGCAAATAATTAGTTTAGAGTACCAAAAACATTTTTAATTATTTTTTAAGATGAATATTAAGAATATTTTTAAGATAAAAAAAAAATCATGCTCATTATAATGAAAATTACACTGCAATTGCAATAATTACATGCACAATCAAAAGTATGCAAACATTTAAAATAATATTAATCAGGATATGAATATTAATCTTAATCTGAATCTGTATCGTGATTCAATTCATCCACGACAATGTATACTCTGAATCATTGAGTGGGAGAACCTGTTTCGCATTCGGTTTCCCATCTGAAAGAGATATACTTTTAGAATCAAAAGGTTGAATCTGCCTTGAAATTAAAATGTTCACTATCATTAGAATAACAAACAGCATTTTCATCATTGCAATCATCTTTGTTTTCATTGACAACACTGTTGCGTTGATTTTCTTTGCAATGTTTACATACTAGAAATAATTATTTTAAACCTGCTTTTCTACAACTGCAATTTTAAACGCATTCTTTCTTACAATCCCAGAATATCATTTTGAGTAAGTGAGCTGGAGCTGGACATTTAATCATTGGTGTAAGGGATATATTGATACATAGGTCCTGGTAAAATTCACACATCATCTTCTCTGTAGTTATAGATAAATAAATAAACTCGGTCATGTTCTTCTTACTCTTACAAAGTTGTTATGTAAGCTTTGACCAATTGATATTTATAATCTATTATAGCAATTATTGTATATTTCTGTATTAATTTCAATATATTGGCATCATCATATATATATATTCAATTCATTTACACATTAATCTAAATATAACCATATAATAATAATAAGACTTAATAAATTGTGCTTTTAAATAAAAATCTGAACAGCAATTATATACTATATGTATTATTGAACCGGAAATATAAATGTAGGGAATAGTGAAACCTAACTTAGGCATTGAACCAAGACGTGCATTGTTCTACATATGTTTGATCTTCTGGATCAGCTATACAAAAAAATTAAAATAGGATACATATAAAAATGAATTAGTGTACATGATGTTATGAAGACGTTCTTCAAGCTTCAAATCATACAACTGCGAGTTACATTCCTCACATTTTCAATACTTAATTTATGGTTAATACAGAAAAAGGAATTACTCAAGTGACATATTTTATAATTGGGAAATGGGATTCACATGATTGGTTCCATTAGTCATAGACATGGTATTATTTCTAATTTTTTATTCATTTACAACATTACTAATGTAGATGAATAGAAAATGAATAAATCTACTGATGTAGGTTCTTATACATATTATTAATTACTTCAAATGTTTGTGATTATTTCCATTATTCATATATAAAGTTACAAACATTCTGATGTCAAAACAGTTACAATCAATCAACAGTTGACCTATAGATTGGAATTCATTTAACACTTTATTCTGAACAATTACCTGATTATTTCATTTCTTCGTTACTTCTAAAAGTAATATTTATAATCATATATGATATGATAGTGATATTTTATTAACAAAATTAATTGTTTGTAGTAAACAAATTGAAATACTATAATTAACCAAAGAATCTTGATTAATATGTACATAAACAGTCTTAAAATGAATATTAAATATGGTTAAAATATATTTTTAATGTTAGGTTACATTGAACAATTGGTATTTTGTCATTTGACATTAAATTTATTACTGTCCAGTTATGATTTATTATGGTGGGCATTTTTTTTACCTCCGGAATCACTGTTAAAGTATATCATCAGAGGATGAGATGAATGAACTGTAGCGTGTGTGAAAAATGCCATGCCTAACCGGGATTCAAACCTGGAACTTCCGGGATGAAAGGCCGAGACACTACCACTCGTGCTACGGAGGCCGGCTTCACAGTTGTTCAGCGTAACATTGTAAGGACTTATTTTACTTAAGGATATCTCTATTCAAGTCTTCTTCAATAATGGTTAGGTTAGAAACAATTTTGACAAAAATTCAGAAAATGCAGACATTCAAGTAATATTCATTCATACAAGTTATATTATGGTCATTTGTTCTTCCCTCTTCTTCCCATTTTGATGGTTAACAAGAGAACACACTCAAATGTAACAAACATTCTATGTCGCATAATAGGACAATACTTAATTTTAGGAATTACATTCAGTTTTAATTCAAATGAACCGGACTCATTTCCTGTCTTATTTCGCTATTTTCAAGACTACAGAAATTCAAAATCTAATTATATAAAAGTTTCCAAGTACTTACTTAGGCCACTGCAACTACTCCAAAGGCTATGTAATCTATTTAATAACATGTTTTGTCTAAGAATTATTTACATTTTCCTCATCAACCCAACAAATGGCTTTAACCTTTATGTTAAGACTTTTATGTACAAATGAAATTCTTCATCCATGCTGTAGACATGAAATTATTATAAAAGTTTATTCAGGTTTATGACAGCCTAGCAGTGGTTGGATGTAATATTTATTGAATTATTAATTGTTTATTAACAATCTATGTGATATTATTGACAGTTTTTCAAATGAAATAAAAATATTGTGATACAAATGTTTATATATTTGATTATTGTATTTTCAGTGATTTGTTTTCTCACAATTATGATTAGTATGCACATAAATGTTGTAATCTAATGCATATTTATACATATTGCTTCTACATTCTAAGCAATTTACACAATATATACAGGGTGTATCAAAACTGCACGGCAATCTCTCGGAAACGGATTCTATATCTAAAAATAAGAAAAAAGTT
>JAAAKQ030041832.1:0-35855 GCA_010016005.3 Zanna intricata
TGCCTGACCGGGATTCGAACCCGGGACCTCCGGATGAAAGGCTGAGACGCTACCACTCAGCCACGGAGGCCGGCTACAGTTCTGATACCTGGAAACGTAGAAACACACAAGATAAAAAAAATGTACATAAAATTAAATTTTCAAATTTAACACCAGATGAAAATAAAAATTGAAAATACCCGTAGTTTATATAAATAAAGAATTATTAATCTCAACGGAAAGTGATTGTCAAATATTTTTTTACCAAATTTTTGAAGAAAAGTACGATATTACTTTCGGTAGCACGGTATGACTCGGTATTGAGGTATAAGGAGTAAAAAAACATTATTCACTTTTTTTTTCACACCGCCGGTGCAACAGGACCCGCCGATAGGCATAACTCAGTCGCCGTGGAGTGTCGTAGCAGCAGATTACCCTGTCCCCTCCCTATCTTGGGGTCCCTTAAGAACCCCCCCCATAGGGATTCTCCGCTTGTGGAGAACTACCCATCCCGTCTTTAACACCTACCGAGAGCCGGATGTGCGTTGCACACACGCGGCCCTCTCCCCCGTGCGTGACCCTCTGAACCCTCGAGGGGCCCCCATGCGTCCTCGGAAGTACCCCGATCCAGGCACTCTTGCGGGTGCCCCGAACCGAGGTATCCTCAAAAATTGGGCTAGATCAGTGGTTACATCAGGAACTACACTATACAGAATAAAAGATAATACAACTCGTACTTCTTCCTCTCTCTTCTTCTTCCATCTCTCGTACTTCTTCCTCCATATTCTCGGCGATCAGAGGGGCCAAGTCATCGGCGTATGCTACTGCCTGAGTGTCTCCCGGAAATTGCATCCTCAGGAGGTCATCATACACGATATTACACATCTGTGGGCCGAGCACCGAACCCTGTGGTACACCTGCGCATGAAATTATACAATAGAGCAATTAAAAATCGCTTTTCTTGCTCTGAAATGCGCAAAAGTTTTTTTTAATTAGTGAAACTCTTTTAAATAAATATTAAGTTAAATTAAATTAAATCTTGCGAAATTTTTTTATTGAAATTAAGATATAATATCAAAAACATGGCAAAACGAAGGAATCAAAGCGGTGGAAAAATAAAGAATGCAAATTATGATATATAATATTATTTTGAAATAAAATGTCCAGAGAAAACAAAATTTTAATAAATTGAAACACATTTTGTATAGATTTTAATTTTTTTGTTGCAATAATGACGAAGCATAATTTTATTAAACTACGGTAAATTTGTTTCTCAATAAAAATTGTCAGAAATATAACAATAAACTATTGGTTTATCTTCAACAGCTAATAATTTTCATGACATGGGATTATTGAAGGTCTATTGTAATTTTTCTAAGAGACAAACTTTTAAAAATTTATTAGAAAATTATGAATATTTTAATGTTTTATGCAATATTCTTATGAGTAAATGACTTGTCACTGAATTATTATTTATATTAGCGAACATCTCATATCTAATATCAGTTATTGTAAGCTATAAATATTAGAATAGATTTATGTGAAAAATAATATTAAATAATTATATTATATATATATTTAAATTAAATTAAATTTTAAATTATATTATATTTAAATTAATTATACAGTATATATAGTTATATGTTAAAATTATATATGTTTAAATAGTTATTTTAAACAGTTGTTATTAAAAGTAAAATAACTACACTGTCCCATAAGTTTTAAGACTGCGGCTATAAAGGACACAAAATAATTACAAAAATTTTTGCAACTAATTTTTTTTTTCAAAATATTCACCATTAGAAGTAATACACATGTTGGCACGATCTTTCAGCCTTTTTAGCCTTTCAAAAACTCTTCTTTTTAAGTACTCTTTAACTTCGTTATCACGGCTTCTTGTATCTCGTCTATCGACGCAAAATGGTCCCCTTTCAAGTTCAGCTTTAATTTGGGGAACAGGAAGTAGTCAGAGGGACTCAAATAAGGCGAGTACGGCGGATGGCTAAGCACAGGAATAATTTTTTTTTGGCCAAAAATTGGGTGTTAATCGCCGTGGTATTCGCTGGTGTGTTATCGTGCAAGAGGAAAAAAGAACGATATCTCCACAACTCGGGTCTAACACGCGAAATTTTTTTGCAAAGGCGATCCAGCATTTGATGATAGAGTGAAGCATCCACCTTAGTACCTTCAAGAAAAAATTCTTTGTGAACGATGTCTTTGGAGTCAAAAAAATGATCATCATTGTCTCAATTTTTTTTTTTTGAAAACGCTATTTGTTTTGGTGCCGACCCACTCAACACCGCCGCAAAACAGTAGCACGAGACATAACATCCACCATAAGCCAATTTTTAACATTTCGAACGTTTTCGTCGCACTTTTACCGGCTTTAAAGAAAAATTTAATCGTAACCCGTTGTTAGTTATTTTTATTCATCATGAAATTATGACCACGACCACTTTGATACTATCATGCAAACACATCTGCATGTGATCCGATGGACTTGAAACTTCGTACGGGGAGAGGAGAAGGTCGTAGTAACTAGTTCCCAAAAGTTTATGAAGACCGCGCTAGTAGTACCGATTTTATAGCCAGTCTTAAAACTTATGGGACACACTGTGTATTATAGAATTAAACACAAAGTGGCACTAAAAGGAGAATGAGGGTATTAAATAAAAAATAATAATAATAAAAGATTGAAATAAAATTTAAAAGGAAAGATATTCCAAAAATGAAATGGTCGGGAGAATGCAAAGAACTACATGAGAAGAGAATGAAGAGATACGGGAAGAAAGAAAACAGCAAAGAAGAAAGAAATTAAGAAAGTTTGAATGCGGTCCTGAAGTGGCCAAGAAATTATTCTTTTTCTGGTGTTTGCGTAAATTTTTATATTAAAATAGATATAGCGAAAATCAAAACACGTAAATAATACTTACTTTAATTAGACAGTGCCTATTTTAAAAGTATAGTAAGATTTAAATGATTTACTTAAGTCCTATTACATTCATAATCCTCACTAAAATAAATTAAGTTTTAAAATCGTAGTTGGATATTTTCCCAAACGAATAATTTAAAAAAAAATACAACTATATATTGTACTAATTACGTCTAACTTGTTTATTTGTATTAAAAGTATATCTAAAAATAGGTACCTATAAATATTTTAAAGAAAACTACGAGCAGATAGAATTATTTTTCGGATATAATATTTTTTATTTTTTGCTATTACGACTTCATTCATTATTATACAACAATTAATGTTTTGTAAAAAAAAATTTCAAAAATTTAAATCGGTAATTTTTAATAAATATTTGAATGTTACCTGATGCAAGTCATATGTCAGTTTTGAAAACAGCATAGTGGTTCTTAAAAATAACATAGATTTCATTTTATACTGAATAGGAAAACTAATGAATAAAATAGTTTCTCACTGCCTTCTTCACCCTGCAGATTATTGTCTTCTAATAATGAAAAGGAAAACATCATTACTCTCAATAAATTCATCTCAATATTTGGTGCATTTTGTACCTCAGCTATTTCATAGGCGCAAAAAAGAATGTTAAGTAGTTAAAAGCGTCATATTATTATACTCTTTTGTGTTATGAAACACAGTTTATACATATATTAGCAATAAAGTCTGTTCTTCGGAATATACAACAGGCACTAGAAAAATATTGCTGGCAATTTCTTTCATTAGAATACAAAATTCGGAGAAGTTTAAAATAAAAAATGATAATGTTATTAGGGAAAGGGATATGAATCCTATTTCATATGTCTAGATTTTAAAATATATAAATTATTTTATGGTTTTCCAATTTTTTATTTTTTTCGGTTAAATTATTATTATTTGTTTTTTTTTTTTTTGTATTATACAATTGTTCATATGTCAGCCAAACACGTTGAAAGATCTCTTGCTGTACAAAGTTGTTTTTTTGAACGATAAAAGGTGTAAGTATATAAAATTTAACTAGTCTTAACTTAAATGTATAGATTAGTTTTAATTAACCAATAAAAATTAACTAAATTACAAAGAAACATACAGCGGATTTATCGAAACTTCTATTATAAAATCAACTATTAATCAGAGACGAATCAATTTCTATATGTATTTCAAAAAGGCGCTGACCGACCGATTTTTAAAATAAAAATCGATCGATTTATTTTATTTTTGTATTTCAAATAAAAATATACAATTTTTACTATAAATACTGCGTTTTTTGTTTTGTTTGTATGTGATATCTATTTTCTATACAAATAATGATTGATATTTGAGAAGACAAGAATAATAAATTAATTTCCACACTACACAACAGCGATCTCGTGTATTAATATCTATTAATGAAAAAAAAAAGTGAAAGAGAGAGTACCGTTAAAAAAAAAAGAAAAGAAAACATGTATAAAACATTGTATATCGTAGGAATGATTTAGTTTGGTCAGTGGATGATGCAAAAAAATTTAACTAGACCATTTTGAAAGATATTTATTTAAGTATAACGATGTAAATTAAAATATCGGGTAACACGATATGATGATAAAAATCTACTAAAAAATAACTATAGAAAACATTTCAATTCTCATTTCACTAGAGCCTTTATTTATGTGTTATTATTTTATTTAATAAGTAACACCAAAGGTTTGACTTTCAGTATTATTTCTAAATATTTATGTATAGGTTAAGCTTAATAAATTTGTTTAAGTAGACTTTTCTCTAAATCTAAAACTTCTTTCAATAAAGCCTAAAATAAGAAAAAGAAAATTTAAAAAAAGCTTTTCTGCATTTTATGGGTCTTTAATTTTTTAAATTGTAGACGATTCTTGATAGCTCTTTACTGTATGTGAAATATAAACATTCAAAAAATGTTTAATGAATATTTAAATCGAAGTGAGATACAGCGAAAAAGCAAATTTTTTAAAATTATTTATACGCACATTGCAGGCAACCGATTTGCTTTAAAAAAAAAATTACATTGTAAATAAATTACTTCTACCTTGTTAAACATAGGGATAAAAATGTTTCGTATGCAACTTTGACATGACTGTACAATTTTTCTTTTGATTGAAGATAATATTACAAGTCACGATCTGAAATTTATAAAGATAATATTTATTTATTTTCTTTTCTTTTAATAAACAGAAAATCATATAAAAATATGGCATATTTTATTATTATAGTACCACTAGATAGAATATATTTGTTGAATCAAATAAATAATTTTAATATTTTAAAGTATATATATACTCATACAGTAATAAATTTATGTATATATATATATATATATATATATATATATATATATGTATATATATTTGAATATATTTAACCTTAAAGAAAATCGCAAGATTTATTTTATTACAAAATAAAAAATTTAAATTACCTTGTTAACATTTAAACAATTAATTAAGTAATTTTATTCAGAAAAAACGCACGCACGAGTACAAAAATACAAATTACTAACGTTTTATCATTTATTATCTAGAATTCATTTTTACCTTCACGTGTTCAATTTTGTGTAAACCTCTGTTTACATGTAAGCTTTATAAATGTTTGTATTCATTGAACGAAATGAAATCCTATTAACTTCATCTTTGACAAGTCTATTATTTGTTCGTGTGTTGTATTATTCGACTACCAAGCGGGGTTTTTTTGTTGTTTCTATGAAATCTTTCATTGCCTTACCAACATATCGAATGATTTCTATTTTTAACAATTTTTCATACAATTTTCTGTTTTAAAACGGTGGCTTTCTCAGATTGGAACTGTAGAAAATGAGAGACAGAAAAGAAGTGTTCCCCTGAGCAACTACTTCTGCAGCTGAATGCTTGGTCTTCTCTTAATTTCTGACGTCAAACTTTGTTCCCAGTCTGTTTACATCAGTGGCTACGCATTAGATATTTCATTTTTCACGTTTCACTTATATTTAAATCAGATTTTGCCTCTGTGAACGTTCCCCGACGATTTTACAGCATCGTACCTTTTAACAGTACTTTATTAAATGATTTTCTTATATTGATATTCAATAATTTTTTTTAAAGTTTTCATCTTGAAATGTTATTAAAAAACAGTTAAAAATTCGTATAAATAAAATTCAACATTTTGTTAATGTTGTTTAACAAATTGTTAAAGTAAGGCCCAATTCCCAATTCTTATAAACGATGTGAAATCGATAAATTTCGATTTTAACGAACACTTGCACTTACAGCATATTCTCTTGACCTCTTGCATTTACTTTGTAAATTGTTGCTTCAACATCAAGTAGAGAAAAATGCAATTCGAATTTTTTACCAAACGATAAATTGGGCTTTGGTTTAGCTGATTATACACACCGTAAATATCGTAAACCATATGATACATAGCTGTAACCGATTCCATACTTTGATAGTAAATTTTTATGATTTGTAAACTTGTTGAGGCGTGTAGCGTTCCATGATGATTCGTCACAAACTATTTAAAATAAATGACGCTTGAAAAATTAAAACAAATCAACGTCGTCACCACCAATCTGATAATTCTTTACGTCCAATTTGAAAGACCCTTAAAAAAAACCAACGTAAAATTCCAATTGCAAATACATGTTATATTTTGTTGTTTTCTCCAATCAGTTTTCTAGCTATTACCGTTCTGGGTGTTTGTGTAAGGGTTTAAACAATTTTTACGTGTAAAAATGTAATCTGGAACAAACTCAGGTCGACCAGTCCTGAGACGTTCTGTGAATGGAAACGCATCACCAAAAACCACCAGTATCCACAGTTTAACATTCAAATCCATATAAAATCAGCTGTCTTTACAAATACTTGAACCTTAGAACACTAGACTTCGAAAATGAACTGATTTTGCTATGACAAGTTGAACCATTAGCCTAACCTGACGAGTTATGTTGTAGTAAAAAAATAAAATCTTTTTAAAGAATTTCAGACACGTACTGAAGAATAAGTTTCAGTTAAAGATTACAAAAAAAAAAAATTACATCGCGCGCTAAAATAACATCATACATGATTATGAGTGATACAGGTTTTTTTGTTATTATTACCATTATGGTAAACGTACATCATAAAGAAAGATAAAATGAGCGATCGCATGAATTTTAAATGAATAGAACATTACTGGACTACGAATGTACACTAGGAAGAGTTGTATAAAGAAAAAAAAAGTTAATCTATCTATCTCAATACAATTTAACACAAAAAGTGATGGATTTTATATTTATATTTTAACGTACTTTATATTTAGATCCGATTCTCTTACACATTTTTTTTTATGAAAATAAATTTCATGTACTACGTTCGGTTCAAAAATAATAATTAAAAATCTATCCCAACACATTCACATAGATAAATTGTATACAGAATAAAACTACTTATTACTTTTTAAATCATTCACATTTATTTTTATTTACATTGCATATTAGATTAGATTAAAGACTGACATCACCAGATGGATATTTTAACCTCTGAGTTTATAATTTTAACATCGGGTATAAAACGAAATTTCCGGATAGCGCGTAAGATAGCTCACTAAATAACACCATTCATGCACCGGCTAAGTAGATCTCGGCGTCCTCTTTTCAACTTGGTCATAGCAGAATGATTTAATCCGAAAGGATTTCTTCTTCAAAAAGAGATAAAAAAGAAGTAGGTATTCAGAAATGCAAGCCCTACTCTCGAAGGAATCATAACATCAGAAAAAACCTCCCTTTTAAATTATAATATTAAAATATCCTCAAGGCAGCGAATTTTCATCCTATTCGAACCTTCTATGGAAATCGGATCTTTCTAAATTAGGAATTGAAATTTTTAGACTGATTAGCCCTATTATACAGTGCAAAAAAATTCGAGTAAATTTAATATCAAAAAGGTATCCGATCCCAAAACGTACCTAACCTCAATTTTCAATCTTTATCAAAAACTTAATATAGAAATGTGTACACGCGATGATCAACTTTCAAATCGATTGTTAATTTGCTCTTAATGAATTAGAACTGATTACAGTTGAGAAACATTTATATATCAATTAATGAACTGATACTTGAATCCTCTATTAGATTCATTGTTAGTAAGCTAATGTATTTTATACAGCAGATAACCGTAACGTTTGATGGTTACCTGACCTAAATCATAAGTCACTTTTGAAAACAGCATAGTGGTTATTAAAAATAACCAATTTTTTTTTTTTTTTGAAAACTAATAGATGAATGAATGAATGAATTTGTTTATTAAAAAAAAGATGGTTTGTGAATTCTTTGTGTTGTCATGGTTTTTAAAGAATTTATGTTTTTAATTGATATTGTTTATTAGCAAGAATCATTCATATTACACTACTGTTTACAAAACAAGCAAAGACGTTGAAAGATTTGTTTCTCAAGACTGTTTTGGTTTTTTTTTAACCGGATAGTAATTTGCCTTATTTTGGTTCAAGAACGGTACAAACTTTTATGTCATATTAACATCTCACTTTATAACGAGAAGAAAACTTGATCCTCAAAAAAAAAAAATAAAGTTAAAATAATTATTTATAGTTAATTAAAGTAAAAAAAAATATTCCGCAGTAAGATAGTTTGTAAAACGTTTTACTGATGTTAGGAAACAATTTTTTTTTAAAGAACATATTAAACAAATTTTTGAAAATAGCTAATTTCTAATTTACTATCCGCCTTTCAGCTGATATCCATCTGAAAATCAGCTGACTACCATCTCCTAGGTGTCGGTGTCGGAGATGGAATCTTCTCATCCTCCACAGTAAATTACGGAGGAGCCTTACTACTGGCATCAGATGTTACCGACTCCGATAATGTGGTCAACAATACATCAAAGTTAAGACTATGTGCTCCCTGGTAAAGCGTGTGGGGCGACTGAAGTGCTGGCCCTCCCATTTAAAGGCCTCCCTGCTTTCATAGGCAGATTGTTGGTCTTCAAAATTTTTTTTAATATCTTAATTTCTGGCTCCTCACTTTCCAGAATGGCGATTTTCTCGAACTGAACTCTTGTATTTGGCCCAGGTTTCTCTGGGCTTGCGCTTCATTTTGCTTCACCTTAGTACTCGTGGAATACTCATTCCTAGGTTGGACGGGATTGTTTTTCTTGGGAAACGTCTGCTTTCTTCTGCGTTGGTTTTGAGCTATTTCCTCCTGATGGTCAACTCTTCAACGTTTGATTGATCAACGTTTGATTCAACGTTCAATCATGTTTGCTATGACCGGTGCTAGTTCGAAGATTACATCTTTTGGAGCTGCAGGGGCCGCAGAAATTTGAGCAAAAGACTCAGATTCGCATATACCAGTAAGAGCTCCAATACCCATATCCATTTGGATATTCCTGCCAAGGGCCAACATGATTGATTAACACTAAGCGGTGCAAGATATTAGCATAGCAAGACACACAATCAACTCGGTAAAATTTTGTTTTCACAAATTTTTCACATCACCAAAATAAAATTCTTTTTATTTTTACATTAAAAAAGTACTTCTCTGTAATGTTCGAATTTCTAAATAAAATTCAAATTTTTCTAACATTTCTTTGTTTATTCAACTTATCTTACCTCACTTTGATGAGAATTAAATTTCTTACAAGTTTCCTTTAAAAGTGTTATGTGTTTATGACTCATTTAATAAAGTTATTTTACATCAAACATAAAAAACAAGGTTTTTTACCAACTTTACTGTTTTCTAGAAACATTAAAGTGTTTTCTAAAAACTAGATTTCTAAAAAGCTACTGTAGGTACGGTTCTGAAAGCTATTTTATTTTTATCTATTTCATTTTAATTTTTCAGGTTATAAACCATAGACAACACTAATTCTCCTTCTTAATTAATGTTCTAAAAATTCCAGTAGGACCTCGTTTCAAGGGGGTAGCTGTCCGGGTGAAATCATTCACTGTACATAACTCGCGAAGGAAACATTTTAGTTTACATTAACTTTTTCCATTATTATCACGCGTAGAATAGGTTACGAAATTACCGGGAGCTTCGTGATATACACTTTTTACTTATATAAGATCGTCAGTTTTGTTGCCACAAAAGTATTTACATTGTTTAATATAGGCCTACTGTTTGATATTTATTATTGTAAAACCGCATTATTCGGGAATGTTTAAAACTAATTTTTCCGAAATGCGTAGATAAATTGAACATTTTTGTCAAATTTACCTGTTAATATTATGACCCTACATGTTTAAATACGTAAATATATTTTAGAATCAGCTTGGAATAAAAAGTCGTTGGCTTAATCCTTCGCCTCTTCATCGAAATAATAAGGCAAATCATTTTCCACTAGTGAATTACAAATATAATCATTTTATTATCTTATTAATCATCTCAATGAAATTTTTTGTCGTATGCAACTACAATATTACATGTTTAATCTTAATGATTTCATTTGCCGTACCGTAATGCCGAATTCTGCTAATTTTAGATTACCTAGAAAACGATAAATCGCCAACGCTTAGCTCAACCTTTGCATTTATTAAAAAAATATTTTAACCCACTAAAACTAATCCTAACTAAAGTTTAAAGAATACAATAATGCAAGAACTGTTAAAAAACGATACTTTATTTCCAATATCTAACAATTAAATATTTTTAAATGTGGTTTTTATAACATTCAAATTAATACAGATAGTTCTAATATCACATCCTGTTTTTTAATCGGTACGTCTTCCCTTTCAAGATGACAGAGAATAAAATGCCAAGCTCATGTTTCTCGATCGCTTGTTTGAATGCGATTTCAATATAAAATATACCTTTTGATTTTCGCAGATCAAATACAGGATTTTTCTTGAGGTATTCGTGATAAGATAGATAAATATGAACCAAAACATCCTTTGCAAGCTCTCTTGAGTGAAATTTGTTCATTCTTTGGGCTAACATTCTGAAACTTAATTTCAAAAACAACTGTCATGTTATGTTTGTTGATTAAAATTATATCGATCCTATCTCTTGTTTAAACAAGGTAGCTTTTCTCCGCGACTGTATATTTTTCTTCACCTTAAGTTTTGAATATATTTAACCCTGTCTTTAACTGAAGTAGGCATCTGTTTTTATTTTTTTTCGGTAATGCTAATCTTTGTAAAAAAAAAACTCTGTTGTGCTTTTTGTCCTCGTAGGAAAATGATTTATCAAAGTTGTAAAAATAAATGGATGTAGTCGTTCTCCGTTAAATAATAATGATTTGAATCTTGAACTAACTGATGCAAAACTTAATAAAACTCATTGTAATAAGAAGCAATCTGATCAACTCTGAAGGGATCAATAACATTTTGAAATCTTTCTAAATCGCTAACATAATAAATGTAGTTCGACTTCAAGCAATATAACAAATATGAACATATCCGAAAATTCTAAATATATTTATTTATCGGATACTTTTAAAGGAATCCTTTCCTTCTGACCAATATTTGTAAGCGTCGGCGTCGAGTATCCTAAATCGAAGATTTCAGAAAAGAATCATTCTTTTTTCTATTTCATGTTTCAAACGTAAGATATTTTATACGTTTGAACGGATAGAAACTATATCATAACTCAGTGATTAAGAAATGTCCACATAGATATGATATCGAAAATAATTTATTCTTAATTGATTTCGCAACTTCATCTAAAGTAGTGATTTTAACCTAGAACTTCACGTATAGTTTTCTAACCAGTAAAAGCACCTTCTGTGCTTTTATGTGTAAAATAATTCATAACAGACCACCCACTGTAAAGTTTTGTACTTTGACCCTGTATTAAATACCCATCACGGAATGAATTTAACATCTTTATTGTTGTTTCATTCTGTTGTTTTTACCCTTTACATTATTTGCAACTATTTTTATGACTTCATCTTCCATGAAATCATAATATTTTTAAAATTTATAACACCCAGAAACGATAATCTTCAAAGTTTTGGCCGGGTGACGAAACACCAACGTCTTTCGCTATGAGTAACTTTGTTAATAGCGTCCTTTCCAAATTATAGTTGTATTTGAAAAGCTGCTCATTCATACTCCTGAAAAATATAATAATTTTATCTACATTGTTGACTTACCCGAACCAAAGTTCGCAACAATGAGTATTATACTCATTCACCAAAACTATAATATTTTTCCCGAAGTACACTATAAAATTTATGTAGATCTTTTCAGGCCAGTCTTCAAGTTCAATTCGTCCACTTTTCCTTCTTAATAAGCTTTTTTTTTTTTTAACGCACTCCCCATGGAGTGTGTCGGACTCAGAACCAGGGACGCTAACCGTTCCCAGCTAGTCAACCCAGCGAACTGAAAAGCCTGGCTGAGAGACTAAGCAGACTCCACCGGAGCGTAGCCTGCCCACTACCGAGTAAACCTCCCTCACAGCTCTTCTCAGATATATTGGGCTCTTCAAGATATATGCAGTACGAAGCCTTACTACAGTAAGCGCCTTCATGGACCTCCATTAAGGCACACGACAGCTCATTCTACTGAGCTGTCGTGAGCTATCAGGGGAAAGGACAACCTTCTACGGTTGTTCTTTCCTCTGACTCCTTCGTGTTAGTGTCCGCGCGATCACCTCTATCCCAGTCAATGGGAAAAGGAGTCCCCGTGCTTCATCACTGCATCCTGTCTCCATACGCGGCAGAAAAGATCTCTCAGTCACCCTATTCTTCATTCTTCGTCCGAAGTACTGATATTACATAACGTCTGACCTTCTCCCACCCATCCATATCCCGCAACATGGTGTCCATGGTCTCCTCGGAGTGGTTTCTATCACACCCCAAAACAAATTTGTTTCTACCCATCAAGGGTCAAGGGCAGCGGTAAAATGTATGCTCCACTTTGTCTGTTTCGCCGAAATACAGGCAATTTGGCAAATGCCTCCTACCGAAACGGAATAAGTAATCGCCGAAATACAGGCAATTTGGCAAATGCCTCCTACCGAAACGGAATAAGTAATCGTGGCCGGTGAGAAATTGGAAAGATAATAATCCACTTCCTCATGTTGCCTCCCCAGCCAGGGATCAAGCCCCTGGTCCATACGGCTACCGGCGCAGCCTCCCATGCGGCCTACCAATCTTCAAAAAGCCGCACTACAGTAGAATCCACACTCGTATGCGCTGTTCCGCAATCAGATGTCCATAGGACAGTGTTCTAGGTCCATTCGTCTGGGTCGTCGAGTTCGATTCTCTGATGCGGTTGAGATTGCCCAGCGGCTGCCGTGTCGTCGCTTATGCCGATGACGGGCTTCTGCTCGTCAAAGGAAACTTGCGGTTGGAGATAGAAACCCGAACGACACAGGCATGTAGGGTTATGCGGTTGTGGAGTTATCAGCATAAGATGGTTTTCAGTGCGGAGAAAACCACTATGATGCTCTTGAAGGGCCGTTTACATCCGGCTCGCCCCCCGCGAGTCGTGATGAACGGCCGTTCGATTAGGTATATCCCCATTCTGAAATATCTGGGTGTTATCCTCGATGAGAGACTTCTCTTCAGAGAGCACCTTCAGTTTGTCGCAATGAAAGCGATTGATGCTTTATTTGGCGTTCGTAGAGTCATTCATCCCGATTGGGGGTTGAACTTCCGTACCATGCGTATTTTTTACAGGTGTTTGCGAGGCCATAATGTTGTACGCTGCTCCCGTCTGGGCAGGTACAAAGCTGAACGTACCAATACTGTTAGGGAACTTGAGAGAGTAAACTCCTTTCTAGATCTGCGGGTAAATTGGAAGACTCGCAAAGAGTGGATGATTGTAGCTAGTTTCCTTCGCTTCCTTGCACTGTGCAGGACGGCTGAGGGTGTATAGAGTAGAATCTCGGACGACTAGAGACCGCCGGGACAGTTTTCTTGGCCGGAGGTGGGCGCTTTGGCACCGAGCCTCGGTTAGAGTAATTTCTTTTGGTATCAATGGAGGTCGTGCTCGGGAGTATATCTCCCATGCTCCCGAGTATTATCATAGTTTGCATTTTGAAATACTTTGGTTTCTACCATAGTATTTCAAAATACTAGAGAGTTCGCTTATTAAGGGCGATAGGGAATGCGGTTTAAGTTCCGATCAACTTGTTGTTCGTCTAAGCGGACTCTAAGTTGGAGCTGGGGTGGGAGGAGATTAGAGGTTATTCTCAGCTCCCGTACAAACAAGAACTGGGGTTCTTGAGAACATTAAATTAAATGGTGTACTCACTTCTTTTTCTAAGCCATCGTGGCATGCGGGTAATTGCTTGAGTAGAATAGAATCGTTGATAAATAGTGGTGAACATAGGCGCGGGGTTTTCGTGCTTCCGCAAAATTCTGAACTTGTTTCTAAGGTGGTGGTTTGAAGGTGTCCTATGTCTTCGAAGAAGATATCGGACACCGTATAAAATTACGGTAATTTGCCGATGTGAATGTCCCTCGGGGCATTGGCATCGTCGGCATCTCCCCGAGGTCGTTTGATGATTGTGGATGTTATCAGACCGAGGCTGAAAGACGACCTCCGGTAAAGCCCATCAGGGCTTTTGAAGAGTCCGATTTATGTAGACAGACCCCTAAGTATTTTACCGTCGATTGCGTTAATACCTCAACTCCTTCTACAAACACCTTGATTGGGCGAAGCCTCCTCCTATCGCCATCGCTATCGCTTTCGTTTTTGTCTCTGCTGATGTCTCTGATTGCCTAGTTCGCAGTTCCACATCATCTTCCGACCGAACGTTTGCCATGACCACCAGTTCATCGGCATAAACCAGGATTTGCACGTTTATCGAGAGGTCCAGACTCAGTACTCCGTCGAACCAAATAATCCACAATAGGGGGCTTAGGAAGGATCCCTGAGGTACCCCACCGACGATCCTGTATTCCAGTACATCCTCTTCTGAGTGGACCATTAGTTTGCGATCTGATAGAAAACCCGCAATTATCTTCAAGTATCTACTGACATTTCTTCCAC
Source organism: Zanna intricata (assembly GCA_010016005.3). Taxonomy (NCBI): domain Eukaryota; kingdom Metazoa; phylum Arthropoda; class Insecta; order Hemiptera; family Fulgoridae; genus Zanna; species Zanna intricata. The sequence goes on from JAAAKQ030041832.1 coordinate 14,840, forward strand.
GCAATTCTTCGAGTATTACTTCCGACGAGACACTCCCGAAGGCATTTTTTACACCATGGAGGACTACAGCAGGGGAATCTCCCTGGTGCTCCAAGTTCCTCGTCGACATGATTCTGCCCACAGCAAGACGTACCTGAGTGCGTCTGTCATTGATGTGCCCTGGCGAAACTTTACGATTAAATTGTAATTTTTTTTAAATGTAAATTTTTTGTTACCAGTCAATCAGTGTTGTTTCCAGTCAGTGTAGATTTTTATAGAATAGCATTCCTACATACTATATGAAATGATGAATTTAAAAAATGTAAAAGGTTCGGCTGATTTTGGAAAACTTTTAATTTGACTATGTCGATATGAAATAATGAATTATTTTATGTGGATAAAGATAATTTTCAAAACAAAAATATTTTGCCGGTTATAATTTTATTAATATTAATCGAATAGACTAAATGCTCTATATTTACAGTGTTAAGAGATTACCACTTAAAACTTGCCAAAACTAAAGAACGTCGTATTACGTCAGTGTTTAATAATAAATAAGTGAACACGTTTCATATTTATTATGAATTTACCTTAGGGAAATTACAAAGGAAAAATCTATTAAAAAACTCTTTCTTTCTTTTACTGTTTAGCCTTCGAAACTACCGTAAGGTATTGCTTCAGAGGACGAATGAGGATAATATGTATGAATGTGAATGAAGTGTAGTCTTGTACAATCTCAGGCCGACCACTCCTGAGAAGTGTGGTTAATTGAAAACGACCACCAAAGAACACCAGTACTCACGATCTAGTATTCAAATCCGTAAAAAAATACTTTTACTACTTTTACTAGGATTTGAACCTTAGAGCTCTTGACTTGGAAATCAGCTGATTTGCGATGTCGCGTTAACCACTAGACCAGCCCGGTGGGCTAAATATATAATTAACTATTCTGAATAAGAAAACAAATACAGACCACCGTAGTTGAAATAGTAAATAGCAACGACATAAACAATCACCTAGCAACCCAGATTTATTTACGTTAATATACAAAAAGTAAAACAAATCACGGGCCCAAAGTTTAAATTACTTTTTAACTAATTAATCGGTTAAATATCAACGAAAGAAGGCGTAGAGTAGCTTTAAAGCTACTCTTTAGTAGCTTATTAAAGCTACTCAATATCTTCTTTCGTTATGCTGCTTCCAATAGGCCACAGAAATTCGTCATCCGAAAAGATATTCGTGCCTGGTAAACGTTTCCGACAATACCGTTCTCATGTTATCCAGTAAAGAGTCAAAGTCTCTTGTACTTCCAGATGGGGAGTGTTTATGCGAACAACGGGATAATACCTGAAATATTTTTTCTATGAATTTAGCACTGTTTTTGTAAATTATATTATTAATCTACTCCTTTACCAGTGATATTAAATTCATGACCACTGCAGTAGATTTTCTGAATCGGTTCGGTGTTGCAATCGCTTTCACTTGAAGTCGTCTAGGTTTTCGTAAAAAAAAATCCTTCCAGAATTATATTTTGTAAATAAAATATTTAGCACATACTATATCAGAAAAAACGTTTTTGCTTCTGTCAGCGGTTACCTAAAAATAAAAAGAGCAATTAACCCAAATATCTGATAATATTTTTACATAAAATAAGAAGTAATGTTTTTGTGAACAAACATATTTTACACATCGTCTTTGCTTTATATTGTGCAAACTTAATGAAACAAGTCTATTCTTTATATAATGTATATTATATATTACGTGTAAAATGTATATTATATAACGGTAGAGTAACCTATTTATGTAATCGCTGTACAAAGCTTACGAAGTATATTTACGCCATCTCAATTTTAAAGCCGTTAATTTTTTTAATAAACATTTTTTATTTTTTTTGTTATAAAAGAACGGGCATCAACAGCTGCGGTCATTAGCCCGGAGGAAATCTGTAGCGTATAAACAGACGCCATGCCTGGCCGGGATTCGAACCCGTGACTTCCGCACGAAATACCACAACTACTCGGCCGTGGAGGTGACAAAATAAACTTGTAAAATAAATAAACTTACTGTAATAAAATTTTGTATTTAAGGTGGAGTATTTGGTTTTTATCGTTATCTTTCCAGAAATTGTTAAAAATAAACTTGAAACGTTTATTTATTTATTTTAGCCCACCGGACTGCTCTAGTGGTAAACTCAGTTGTTTAACAGCTGGTTTTCGACATCGAAGGTTCTTCAGTTCAATCCTATTAAACATTAATTGATTTTATACGGATTTGAATACTAGACAAGGATACCGGTCTACTTTGACGTCTGGGGTTCAGTTCAGTTAACACACATCTCAGGAATGATCAGCCTTAAACATGTCATTCATATCATTCTCATCTCATTTTGCCGTGGGGGAGGGGTTGCTTATTATTACCTAGTTGAACAGATTGCAACGTACACATTAGAAATAATAATAAATTGATTTTTTTAGTCTACAATGGTACAAAAAAAAAAAGAAAAAAAGTTTTTCTGTTGTACACTACACACTACGAGTAGGCTGATAAAACAAAGGGACTGTTTCTTGCAAATATTTTCCTAACTAAATTTAAAGATAGTGTTTTATAAATAAATAAGAAAAAATAATTTATCTGACGTAAGCCTATGAACGTAAAGAAGAAAGAATAGGAAGCAATATCTAAATGAATAAATACACACAATAATAATAAAAATAATAATGATAATAATAATAAATACACAGAAATCCTTGATTTCATATTTGTATAAAATGCTTACAAGGTTTAAAACAAGAAAATTTTATTATTATTTTTAATATTAACGAATAAGCATATCGATATCCTCCCCTCCCTTACGGGTAGGGAAAGAGGTTGTTTAGACCAAGCCGTTCGCAAAGTACCTAGGTATGATGAAGCTGAGTTTCAGTCAGCTGAAACTCAGCTTTGCTGAGCAGCTTCGGAGAACTGTCGACAAAACTGCAAGAGCCATAACCGCTTTCAGCCGGCTCGTAGCAAATGTCGGTGGACCGAAGGTCAGCAGAGGGCGACTGCCGTTGTCCACAGTGCTTTCCGTCATGTTTTACGAGGCGAAAATGCGGGCCTAGGCGTTAAGATTCGACAGAAGCCGTAAGCGGCTCGCTCAGGTGCGACGCACCGCGACCTTTAGGATCGCTTCCAGGTATCGGACGGTTTCCGAGCCTGGCGTACTGGTGGTCGCCGGCGTCATATTCGTTGCCCATTCGGCAAGAAAGAGCCAGGCGGCGTACAGGAGGCGACAAACGGGAGTCCGTCGCCAAGGAGGAACGGGCTCGCACGGCAAGAGACTTGGAACCACGAGACTAGAGGATGATGGACCGCAAGATCTATCCGTTTGGTCAGTTCGGCGATGGAAAGCGGCACGTGAAGGTGGAGTACTACGTGACCCAGTTTTTAACGGGTCGCGGGTAGCATTCTCAGGACCATAAAGGGTGACTTGGATAGTCGTGAAAATTAAGTAGCGGTCTTCTCAGGATAAGATAGGAGGACTCGACCTGAACTAATGTATTAAACCGTTCAGGGTCGATTCCTGGAAGGAAGGATAGGAATGTTTTAGTCGGTAATCCGATGATGGTAATTGGATAATACCACCAGTAGGAGCCCGACGTCCGTACGTACATGCATTTCCACCTCATTCCCCCTCAAAAAAAAAAAATATTATTTAACCAGAAAAATCCAAGAATTAATTACAAATATTGTGTACAAATATGTAGTATAATATGTTTTAACAATTAAGACATTTAAAAAAATTTATTAAGATGCCAAATATAATAGTTAATAGCTTTCGATAAAAAAAAAAATGTTAAGTATTTTTTTAATCTTGCTAAAATAACTCAACTTAAGAGCATTTTTAATACTTTAACACACGATTTTATTCCACTGTAGCGTAACAAAATGATTGATCACTACACATATAATAATCAACAATATAAAATAAATATAAATTATATTAATTGTAAGTAAATTATATTACTTAAAACTCTTCTTGGAGTTATCAATCTCAAAAAAAAAAAAAAAAAAAAAAAAATTAATTACGACTGCAAAACTTCAAAAGTGTTATGTTCAAGTTAATAACTAACAGATCAATTAAATCAGTGTTCTAAAATAACCGTTCGGCTAGGTATATCCTCTGAACAAAATATATATTCTATTCCCAAAAAAAACTCCCGATTAAAGAGCATTTCATTAAGTAACCGTATAAAAAAATTAGTAATTATAGAATTAATTTGAAATACTTACAGATGATACTTCGAAAAGAAATACTGTTAATTATATAATTTTAAACATTCTAATAATTCTGGCCTCCGTGGCGCGAGTGGTAGCGCATCCGCCTTCATCCGGAGGTCCCGGGTTCAAATCCCGGTCAGGCATGGCATTTACACATAAGCTATAAATCATTCATCTTCATACTCTGATGAAATACCTACGGTGGTCCTGGAGGTAAAAAAAAAAAAAAAAAAAAAAAAAAAAACATTCTAATAATAAATAAAAAACCTCAAACGCATAAAAGTTGTTCTGTAAAAACAGTAATAAAACAAAAATATTTTTAATGCTGTTCTATACGGCAAAACAAAATAATTAAAACTCCTTGTATCATATTATCAGTATTAATTACGTCTGTAATCTATTTGATAATTTACTAAATAAAAAACACTAAGTTATTATCAAACTTTTAATCAGAAAAAAATTTTTGTTATCTATATAAAATTGAATCGTAATAATTAAATAGAAACGAGAAAATAATTACGTGACAGTCACCGATTGCGTAAATAAAAATAAACGAACACAATTACAAGTCTTGATATTAAAGAAATATAATAGATCATATAACCGGCCTATTCTACGTTAGAAATCTTCCATTCACAACTTTGCAAGGCGAGTTGAAAGAATATTAATTTTATTAAAAATGCTAATAATAATAATAGTTTATTTTCATATAATTACATTTATTTCTGCGACACTGTAAAATTTAATCCAACAAACCTTAGCGATTAACAATTTTAATTTAAGTGATAAAACAAAAAAATATGTATAAATAGTAAAAAAAAAAAAAAAAAAAATATATATCGATGTTTTTATAGATTGTAATATTCCTTTAATCTCCTACAACAGAAAGGTATATAAAAAAATATTATCCTGTATGTCTTCGATCCGCTATATATTCTGCATAGCCTGGTATAGGAGTATTAAAAAAAAATTTGATTAATATTTAATAGATAATAAAAATCTTACTAGTGAAGTTGTAAATAAATTTAGTAAGAATATTTTAGTTTGTAATAAATTTCCTTCTTTATATTATTACACATAAAATTATACAATTCGATATCCACCCAACAGTTTTTTTCAATGTTTTTTTTTTTGAAATGAAAATTCGAATGCAATCCCTTTGAGTTATAAAAAGATAGCCGAAATATAATTATTTCCGAAATAGTTTTAACAACTCGCGCAAGCGATGCTTTTTTAGTCTGCTTTGTGAAAATAGTTAATTAAAAATGTATTATAAAATACGACCCCGCTATCACTGTTTTGAACAGCGTCGTTGGGATCATTAATATCGTAATATTATAAAATAAGGTTTTTCTTTTCCGTTGTTCTGCAAGAGGCAAAGAATGAAACGGGCATCTTTAAAGATTGCTCGTTTCATTATATTGCTTTTTAAACTTCTACACAATCTATCAAAGGATCATTGACTGTACAGTAAATTGTGCAAAATTTGTAGCTTCCAAGCATGTTTTTCCATGTTTCTTGAATGTTGCATTTTTAAAGATTTTCCTAAACTTTTATCGAGACAGTGCAAGAAATATACAATGCGGTTTCCAGTGTTTACAGTATTTGTTTATTCTAGCAGAGATTAACCGGGAAACAATTTCATTGTAAATGTTAGTTTTTGCGTTAGAATTAAGCAATTTGTCCTACAGTATTGTCATTTTTAACAGTTGTTTTTGTGTGTTAATTTTCCTTGTTTAATGGTGTTTATTTTTCTGTTTAGCCGCCGGAACTACCGTAAAATATTACTTCAGAGGATGAATGAGGATGATGCGTATGAATGTAAATGAAGCGGTAGTCTTGTACGGTCTCAGGTAGACCCTTCTTGAGATGTGGAGATGTGTGGATAATTGAAACTCGATCGCCAAAAAACATCGGTATCCACGATCTAGTATTCTAATCCTTATAAAAGTAACTGCCTTTAGTAGGATTTGAACTTAGAGCGGTTTTATTATTTTCACCTGCACTCACCCCCCACCTATCAAAAAACGGTAATTTTCGCTTAATCGTTTCCATTTCTCTTTTATTAAATATTCCAGTAAAATCCTGGGTAATATCCATATCTAAAAAAAAAATAACTATCTCTTCTAGTTTTTCTAAAATTCCAGGTAAATCTTCTAAGAGGTGTTCTATTTAATATTTACAAATTCCACTTTGTATATAATTAATAGGAAATCGTCTTTGTATCTATTAAAAACGGCATCCAGTTCTTCTTCTCTTAAAATCTGTTTTAAATTGAATCTATTTTAGGTTATTATTTACAGTAAAATTTAGATTTTTTAACCTTAACTACATTTGCCGGCCTCCGTGGACGAGTGGTAGCGTCTCGGCCTTTCATCCGGAGGTCCCGGGTTCGAATCCCGGTCAGGCATGGCTTTTTTCACACACGCTACAATTCATTCAACTCATCCCTCTGAAGATATACTTAATTATGGTTCCGGAGGTTAAAAAAAAAAACAAAAAAAACTTAACCACATATCTTTCTATTTTAACTTGTATTTGCAAAAATAACTACGCAAATAATTGTTACATGATCCACAAATTTCCTTTTCAACCGTTAGCGTATTATTACAAAATTACATGCTTTCTTATTTATTTATTTTTTATTATTATAAATTCTTATAACGCATGATGATTTCTTATGAAATCATTTAAGTTCTCCGCCTTTGGCATCAAACATTTTTAGAATCATTAAGTTGTCTTAAAAAGGATCAGTTAACGGCTTAAACAATCCTTGTTTATGGTGGTTTTCGGCATATTTTATATCCGCTACATCGGTAATAAAATGTCGCATTTTTTCAGAAAAAAATGTTTTAATTATTCCTGCGTCGGTTACTTCTTTTAAATTCCATTTCAAATAAATATTTTATAGTTGTATCTACAGTAATCTGAACATTATTTGTAACTACTCTTTTTTCATACATATTTTTGTTTCTTTATTATAAGAAAATATTTCTCCATCGCCCCTATCCGTTTTCCAATTATGTTTTTATTTTTCCAACTGCTTTATTTTGTTTCCTCTTAGTTTATTATGGTTTTGTTGTTTGTATTATAAGATTTCTGTGCGTAGGGTATAATGTAAGTATCTCAGTAGTTGAAAAATGGATTTCATTTTAAAGGTAAATGTTTAGAAGTAAATAATAAACACCTTGTAAATAAAAATATCACAAAGACGTCACAGTTTGATTACGATAAACGGCTGATACTAGAAGAGAAAGATGATTCCATCTTTCTCTTTCCATCGATGCTTTACCTTGGAGATATTAATTGTACATTAAGATGTAGGCGTAACTAAAATTAATAAGTGTAGTTTGATGAAAGGATTTTAATGCTGTGGTCTATTAAAAACGAAGTTAAAATTATATTAAGAGAAAGTCATTTGGAAATTATTTTAAGAGAATTCAATCAAAATTATTTTTCACTTGAAACTCTTTTCTCGCTCCAAAACGGTAGTCTTATTCGCGCGTGCTCATTTATGCGTATGTTCTTGGATATAGATAAATACTCATTTAGTTCTTTACTATCTGTAACATTTGAACCGAATGAAATTCATCTGCCTATCAAATCTTTTATATAAAGTCTATAAATTTCCTAAAATTTGAAACATAAAAACAATAGAAATGATTTAAAATGGTCGAGGTGTACGCCGAACGGTTAACGACCTCTACGTTGTTATTGTTGTCTAGGCGACATTATGCTGGAAATGAAAAGAAAAAGAGCGTTTGCGGTGCGTACCGGAACAAAGTAGGAAGTAAATGCTTCGATACTATCTGCGATAGTATCTTATCTACGATATTATCCACGTTACTATTTTAAAATTTAAATTATAATACTGCATATATAAGAATCATACTTTAAATATTCAGAGTATACTACACTCAGGTGTAGAAAAAATAAAATTGTATGTTATATAATGAAAACGTAACTCTAATAAAACGATGATTAAGCTCAGAGGCCCACAGTCTGTCTAGGTACTGTGCAGAAGAAATTGTTTAAAATCTTTATCTGGGACTTTACTCCTCTTCGTTCGCGAAATATGGAAAGAGAAAATCAGAATGGAAACGAATAAGAAGTTTATGTAGTGTGTGTGCGCGCGCGCGCGCGTGTGTGTGACAGTAAGCTATTGAAAAATCAGACGTATTAATATATAGTAAAAAGTATGTTTTAAAATAGCATTGGGGAAAAAACATACAACAAAATTTGAAAGGATTGTAAAACAGTGCGTTAGCAGACAACGTATTAAGGCATCTAGATTTAATTAAATAATTGACATGGGATTTTAGAGAGAAAAAATTCAAAGGAAAATCGATATTAGAATAATGAATCGAATAATTCAAGATGTAGAATGTAATAAATATTAAAAATGAGCACAAAAAAGACGAAATGGAAAGTAGATTGAAATCCGTCAATTGATATCTAACAAAATGTATATATTATATTGGGTGATTCAGAAGGAATGTAAATTTCATAAATATTCTACTGTGAAAATAAAGAAGAGATCTCATATATTCATAGGTTCGGAAATACTTCGTTAGCGAGTTTCGCCTCGCCAAAGATTTCGTGCAGATTTTTGCGTCTTCGATTAAATTAAACCAGACTGTAGTCCTGTTCTTGGAACCAAAATTAAAGTATAACTTTAGCGGTATAAAATCTAACCTGAAAAACTGAGCCCACCGGACTGGTCTAGCGGTTAACGCGGCATCGCAAATCAGCTGATTTCGAAGTCGGAGAATTCTAAGCTTCAAATACCAATAAAGGCAGTTAATTTAATACGGATTTGAATACTAAATCGTGGATACTGGTTTTCTTTGGTGGTTAGGCTTCAGTTAACCACACTTCTTAGGAGTGGGATGACGTGAGATTGATTGTACAAGACTACACTTCATTCGCATTCATACATATCATCCTCATTCACCCTCTAAAGTAATACCTTACGGTGGTTCCGGAGGCTAAACAGAAAAAAGAAAAACTTGAAAAATTGAAAAAAATAAAAAAATAGATCCCAGAACTATATTTTTAGTAGTTTTCTAGAAATTTTGGATAAAATACAAAATACTGGGGTCGAAAAACACACCTTTTTAGGTTTAGGCGTAAAGTAACTTTGTTAAACGGATAATAAATACAAAGGTTTTTAACAAAACTTTTACAGAATTCTGAGTGAAATTGTATGGATAAAAACTACAGAGCTAAATATTAACGTCATATTTCATATAAAAGCACTACATTTACCTTTTAATCTAAGCCCTAAGAATTACAATCTAATTTATCGAAGTCGTAGAAATCAAGGCGAAATCTTTCGTCAGCCAATACTCGCTAATGAAGAAGCGTTTCTTTGCCTATGTTTACATCAACTTTCTTCTTTAATTTAACAGTCTGTCCTGAAATTTGTTACATTCTTCGTGAATCGCTTGTTTAATGATTTTTTTTTTTTTTTAGAGTAATAGTCATTTAGGAGATTTAGTAACCATAAAGATTTCTTTATAAGAATTATTAAGTTGTGTATATTATTGGTTAACTGAAAAAGTCATTAAAACTTTGAGTATATAAGATAATTTTAGTTTGTTACAGTAAATTTAAACAGAAGGGGATATGTAAATCTTATATACCATTAAATGCATTCGACAATCGAAATACCAAGAACCTTTTATTTTCCGTAAAAATTTAATGAAAAACTTTATTGGCATTCAAATATTATACGAATAGAAGAAGGAATTTTTGAAATAAAACTAACATAAAAAGAAGTAGTAAAACTCTACTTATAAAAATAAAGAATAATAATACAAAATAATAAATAGTAACCTTTGTAATTCATTCTTTTAAATTTTAAACGCCAATCAAATTAAATACAAATTACTTTCAACAGCTGTTTAATCTTTATCTTAATTTTAACAAGTTTAACAGTTAAATAAGTGAACAATTTTTTTTAAATTGGTTATTTCTAGTTTTTAATTCGACTTTAATTTTTCATTTGTTTCTTATTAAAGATATGGGTTAATCGATAAAAAATATTTCTGTATGAAAAAAGTCTTAACAACGAAGTGAAACGAGAAACCTGCTTATTAATATAAGTATGAAAATAGATGCATAGAAACAATATAAAAAAGTACTACCAAGTGTAAGGTAAGGATCTCTGGAATGGGGGTATAAAAAAACTATCAATTTTTTTTAGTAATTTGAAAGTTTTAACCAGTTTTCCTGAAATTTCGCTTGAAAAAACTCTGAATATCGAAATGATATCAGATTATGTATTTAATCCAAGGAAGTAATAAATTATTACGGCGCCACCCATAAATTATATAGATTAATTTATCGAACAATAGTTATGTTATCTTTTTCAGAACTTTCATTTACCATATTTATTATTTATTTAATGATTTACTTCATTATCTTTGAACTTTTAATTACTCCGGAACTCGGTTTCATATCGACAATTTTCCTTGTTATCTTTGTACTAACTGATTACTCCTCTTTTATGGATGTAGCTGAATAAAATATCATGTTTTTCTTGTTCAATCGGTGTTTATTAAATGCAGTGCAAATTTTTTTCTTTCTAACAATAACAAAAAGTAAACAAATTTAGACGATTTAAAAATTGTTTATGTTAAGTTTTTTTTAAACCTCCATTTACATTATCTGTAAGAAACTTACATGCTTAGGTGCCATAAGAGAAACTTTCTCTAAAAAAAAAAAAAAATATATATATATATATATAATATAAATAAGATTACTTATTTAGGTTTAGGTTTACTTATTTAAATAGGTTTATAAATTAATATAATATACCTATATAAATTAAAAATTGATTCTATTAATATCAGTAAGTTTTATTTTTAACCTGTTTTCCAAAAATTTTTTTTATTAATTTTCTTTTAACTAAATTTTATCAGGTCAAGGTTTTATCCTTTACCGTTTGAGCGAGTATTTAAGACAATACATTTTTTTAAATTTTAATATTTCTATTCGTTCATTTTCTTGAACCTTTTTTCTAAATAATGCATTGTCAGGGTAAAAATTTGCAGTCGTAATCTCTTTGCCCTCATTCCTATTTAAAGTTTTTCTTTTTTTTTTATTGAGATCATACTAAGTATTGTCATCCCATATCTTTTTAGATTAATTTTATGATTCCTAAATTCAGAATTTATTTGTGTAAAAATTATAAAATTATGTTTGTTCATTCAATCCGGTTTTTTTTTTTCATATATATATATATATATATATATATTTGTAAATGTTATATCTGCAACTACGTTTAACAGATTAATTATAACGTGCTATGAATAAAATTTACATGATGTAAATTACGATAAGGTTTCTTTTCAGGTATTAGCAGATTTAGTTTAGCAGAATATTTTTTAGTCTTCGGTTTCTTTTGAACTGTGATGACGGTATATTTTTCATGAGAGTTTAATAATTTTGCTTCATATTTTAATTTTTAATACGGCGCCTAAGTTACTTGCAGCGAATTAAATTTTTTTTATCATATCTTATTAAAATCGGTGTTTCGTCTCAAATTAGGTTAAAAAAAAAAAAAAAAAATTATTTACAGTATTACAATATTTCGTTCCGTTACCGTATGGTAAAAATAACGAGAAAATAAAAAGAAATAAAGTATTACAATTTAACTTGCATATATATCGAACAGGAGAGAAATACTATGTTTGTAGATTTATATTTGGAAGCAAAATAAATAACCTTCGGTTGTTATTCGAGCTTTCGTTCTCTCGTGTGTATTGTACGAACCAACAGATCAATAGGAACCGGTGTTAAATGAAATGGAAATGACAGAAAGGTATAACACAATCGGGTTGATTTTACTGGATAAGAAGACAGGAAAAGTAATTTAGCACATGTAATATTATAAAGCTAGATTTTACACGTAATATTACATATATATTACAAAGTGGGAGAATTATATCGGATTTTTTTTTTTTAAATACTAAATATCCCTTTTAACTGTAAAAAAAAAAAATCTTTTATATCGTTATAAGGATGACATAAAATATTATATGGTTTCAGTCCTTCCTTTATAAAGGCGTTTCTAACAAATTTCTGAGTTACGAAAAAATATCATTCCGATGTAATAATAAAAATTTCTGGAAAGATATTATAAGAGAAAATCAGAGAACCGGTTAAAATGTATTCTCTTTTTCGCTTTTTTTTCCATTTTTTATTTAAGACAAGTTTCTCTTTTCCCACTCTTTACTCAGTAGAAAAGTGGTAAAATCGCTAGTAATCTGAACTACTGAATCTTAGTCCGTTAGTTATCTTTTGAGCACGAGATCGATAAGCCTTTACCGTAAAACATCTCTCATCCGAAGAGGTTCAACATACATTTCTTACGTAATTTAAGTAATTTTTATTCGTTGTAATTCTTGTCATAATATTAAAAAACAATGTAATACGGTCTTATTAGGCCTGCCTAATACGGTATTTTTAGATAAGATAATGAAAATATAAAGTTAAAACCGTCCAGAAATAAAAAAAATTAAATTGTGCATTAAAAACTATTCCATATTTCATTACTTTTTCTTATTATTGTTTTGAAAATAGTCTATAAAGCGAAAAGTCTGATAAGGGTGTTTCCAAACTTTCCCCGAATTATCATAGATCTTTAAAATTTAACCTTTCACCGAACGAAAAAAATTGAAAATTATTAATATTTTCGTCAAAATGTTTGCATATCTTACAATTTATTTAATCACAGAAAAATATAATTTGAAAACTTCAAAATTTATAAAGCTACGTTAAATTAAATAGTACGTTGTTTATTATATTAGAAAAGATAGTATATTATAGTATAAGATGTAATTAAGGAAGAAGAATAATTTTTAAACGTTTAAAAATTCCTCCTACGAATTTTTTTTTTTTTTTTGTAAAAAATTTTATAAATAAAAAAAATTCAAACATTTTATGAAAATTTTCAATAAAATTTTAAGTTTATTTCCCTGTGACATAAATTCTATTTTAAAGTATTTTCTAAAGAATCTTTCCTCATTAAATTTATCTTATTAATTTAATAAGGATAATAAAGGATAGAAGGAATTTTCTTCTCTGTCTAGGTTAATCATCAATCCGTTAAAGATATGAGAAAATTAAAGAAATAAAATATCCTGTTTCAAATTTATTTTCTGGATGTGATAAATTTAGAAGACAGGTTTCAACTATATGCGAGTAATTTTTATAATTGCTCTATTATTGTAGTAACATACGCCAAGCCTAAGCAGAATTTGAACCTAGAACATTTTGGGTGAAATAAAAGATCGTTCACACTTTCTACGAAACTCTAAGGAGTAAATTTAATGTATAATAATACACTGCACCCTCAATTTACGTGTAAGTATTTTACGTGATATCAGTTATATATGTTTGAATAAGTTAGGAAAATTATTTCCGAATACGCGTTAGGTTTCACTAATAAGCAGTCACATGGTCATTCATATTTTTTTTAAATCCTACTAAAATACTGTATGCAGTACATATTTCGATTACGAGATCAGTATTCGCAAATTTACCCTGTACAACCAAGTAATGCCAAGAATAATTGCAATGGACAGTGCACTGCTTTCACAATCATCGTTCATTCGTAGTTTATGTAAGCCTACGTGTGACTGTGTACAAAAAATACTGCGTAAATACGCGTCTCGTTACTGTTATTGAGTTTTAGTGTGTTTGCAGCTACGTATATCAGACTATTTTTTTTTTTTTTTTCTTTTTTACTTCTTTGCGTAATGTGATCAAAACTGAGTGCTCCGTTAAACCTAAGAAACAAATAAAAGTTTTATCGTTATTAGAAAAAAATGAAATTCTAAATTGTTCAGATAATTGAGATACTGTGGCGTCTGCAGCTAGAAAGTTTAACTTAAATGAATCGTCTGTACGTACAATACGGCTTAATAAAGATAAAACACGCCGAAGCATCGCGGCCAGTGTACCGGTTTCTGCCGAGGTCGTTTCGTACACACGAAATCCGATATTTCAGAAAAGCGAAAACTTGTTAGTGTCGTGAATTGAAAAACTCTAAAGCATACGCCATTAATTTCAGATTTAATTCGAGAAAAGGCTATGCGGCTTTTCGTAGGGTGTCCAGTGAAACAGGTAATGAATCTAAACTTTTTACCAATAGTACATCCAGTTTCAATTTTAATGCTAGTAAGAGATTTAAAGAGTCACAGTTTGCACAATGTGAAACTTCAAAGTGAAAAAGCTTCTGCAGATTTTAAAGCTGCTGAACAATATCCGGCACAATTTTTAAGCATCATGAAGGAGAATGGCTACGTACCAGAACAGGTTTTCATTGTAGATGAAACAGGTGTATATTGGAAATAATGCCAAAGCGTACATTTCCTTTTAAAAAACAATAAACACACCGGGTCATAAAACAGCAAAGTATCATTTTACGTTGTCCTTGTGCTCGAACGCGTCTGGAGACTGATTGATTAAGCCGTTGTTAGTTTATAAATCCTTGAATCCTCGCGATTAAAAAACACAGATAAAATAACCTTCCGGTTTCTGGCGAGCTAATAAACGTGCTTGAGTGACTGACGACAATTGTACGGATTGATTTAATAACCGATTTAAACCAGAGGTTAAAAAGTACTTAGCCTCCAAAAATCTTGCATACAATGTTTTGCTTGTTCTAGTTTTGCCACTCGCCCAGTAGTTTGCTACTGAAAGAAGCTGATGAAAATATCATAGTTGAGTTTCTCCCGCCCAACACTACACCAGTTTGCAACCCTTTGACGAGTAAATGCAACTTTCAAAACGTACTACATTCGTCGAACATTTAAAAAACTTTTTGATGACATGGAAGAGGACAAATCTATAACTTTGAGCACAGCCGCTCTGAACAACAATCGCTTTGAACATAATTTCTGATTGCATGGCAAACGTAAAAAAATCTTTAGACGAGTTAAAACAGAAAACATTAAACACCTGCTGGAAAAAGTTCGACTCGAAGCGGTAAAGGTCTGGCCAAAGAGATGATGTAACGAAGCCATAGAGGATAGAGACGAAATAAATAAAGATGTAGAGGATACTTGTAATGAAATAGACAACATTGCCAGACAGTTAGCAGAGAAGGCTTTTGGGAAATACAGGCACAGGATGTAAATGAACTTATACAGGATGTAAATGAAGAATTAAGTGACTCGGAACTTATGGAGATGATAGAAAACGAAATCGCACAATACAGTGACAAAAATGAAGAAGAGAAAATTTCGATAAATATAAACGGTACAAATTTGTAAAAATGGTGGAGGAACTGAAAGAATTTATAATTGCCGAAGAGCCATTGAAGGAGCGTATTTTGTGGTTACAACGGAAATAAAATTGCACCATATAAGGAAGAATAAAGACTTTTACTGAACAATCCCGACACTCCCCCATTAATAGTTTTCTTAATGTAAGGTGAAAAAAAAAAAAACTAAATGATAATAAATATTAAATGATGTTAGTGAGAATAATCTTACTATTAATATTTTTAAATGCAAATATACTTAATGTTTATTATTTAAATTACGGTGGAGATGTTTACAATGACAGGACGTCGACATAATTTTAAACATATGACGACCACCTTATTATATTTTACATTGTAAGTTGCTGATGATGGAATTTCATTCCGAAAGCGCTCGAATTAAATTTATAAACTGTTGGTAAGCGTGTTTAATTAATTAATTATTATATAATCGTACCAACGGGCCGCGCTAGATAAAATTATTATACAAATATTCTTTTTAAATGCATACATCATACTGTAATATCATTAAAATAATACAGAGATACTGTAATGATAAAATAGTAAAATAAAGTACAGTATTTTTTGAATACAGTAATTTACTTATATCATTTAACGAATAACTTAACAAGAACCTAACCTATATTTCTGCATTAAATGCGAATCTCAGTTTACGCGATTTCATTATATGCGGACATTTTCCGGAACATAACACCCGCGTAAATTGAGGGTGTAATTACACTGTAATTACTTTCAAATAAATTTTAATACCTGTGTAACCGGTTTACTTTTATTATTAGTATTCGACTAACGTAAATATCCGCTAAGGACGATCGGTTTGAACCCGAATAATAGGCCGATTATTTGTTGAGGTTAATATAAAAATAAAATTAACTATAATGTTCTTAAAAAAAAATTCTTAAAGAACAAAAGTCAAACGAATTCGTGTATATATGCGAGAACTGGCACACCACCGAGTGATATGATTTGCTTATTCCTCGAATTTCTTTAGGTTTCTTTCTGAATTCTGTTTAGTAAATCAACGAAAGTTTTAACTAATTAAATTACAAATAACTATTTACGCAAGGTATACAGTAATTTATTTCTTATGAACAAAAATAAATAGGAAAGTTAACATATTTTGTAGACATATATGCCACAATATTTTCTTTAATAAGAGTTTAAAGTAAATTAATTTTTTTTTACGTAGATGTAAAAATAAGATGCAAACTGTACATTAAAAGAAACAAAGAATATCATGTTTATAAAACAATACGAGTACAATAGAAGTATGATGTTAATCTGCACGAAAGATAATTTGTTCCTATTAGGGTCGAACAAAACGGTCCATCCTTCTCTCTTAACTGTGTACAGCCGTAGAGACTAACAATGCCAGGGACCAGGAACGGCTAATGACTCCAGAGAATGCGGGGGAGCCCTTCCGATCCCCGGGGAAAATGATCCGTTCCTCTCTCTACTTACTCTTCTTCCTCACCTCTCTATTTGTTCTTCTACCTACAAAACACACACACGCACACGCACAAGCACGCGTGCATGCACACATATTTTCTATCTCTATTTTTGTTTCATAGCAACAAAATATGCTTGTTATTATTTTCATATTTAAGACCCAAAAATAGTTATGTATTCCGTACAAGCGTTCTCGCGTGTACATACAAAACACGCGCGCGCGCGCCAATATATATTTTGTTGTTAGCCAAGAAGTAATACTTCTTCTAAAGGTCATACGTCACCAGAAAGAGATAAATATTTTTTTTATTTATTATCAAGTAGTCTTTAGTAAATAAATAAATAAGTAAAACAAATCTCAATAACTGGCATCAGAAATCCAAATTTATACGTAATTTTTTAATATACGATAAATCATTTCATTATAAATGAAGTTCTAAATCTGTGGTGATACCTAATGTACAGGATTACTTCAAGAGAGATAATGAAAACTCTTATATATTTTTCTTTTTTAATGTTAATAATAACTTTTTTTAATTAAAACTTTTTTAATTATATAAAAAATTAGTTAATTGTATAATATTAGAAGTTTTAGGCATCTGTAAACTAGTTAATTTGGGATATTTAAATTTGGATCTTTCTTAGAAATACGGATAATAAAACTCATCATGTTATATTGGGCAGTGTACGATAGGACAGCGCGTTATTTACCTTGTTTTTTCAGCGGAGTAAGAGAGAAGTTGGAGAATGTAGGAGGAGAAAAGATACGAGCAGAAAATGTACGTACGGTAAGATTTCCTGTAATATAGCAATATCAGCAGAGAACGACCGGGATCTAATGGTCCTGGTAAAAACTCAGTAGCTATACAAAATGAGTAATGAGGAGGTATTAAGGACGGTCGGTCGTTTGTTAAGACGTAGCCGGTGGACTAAAACGATATAGAAGATGTAGTGGAAGGAAAGACGCTAGAGGAACACTGAAGCGCAAGTGTGTCGACCGGATTATGAAAATCATGAATACGGTACTTATTAGGAATTAAAAAGATTTGTTAAAAATCTGGAAGGCTGGAGATCAACCGCAAACAGAACCTAGGATTGTCAACAAAAGAAGAAGAAGAAGACTAAAATAATGAGATGTGGCAGAAGCGGAAGTAAATATTAAGGTAAGTGACCGTAACGTACCGAGCTTTTATAAAATTCTGGTATTAAATACGATGGACGAACTAAAGTGGACACCGGCACGATTCAGAAAAGCATTTATGCAGAAAGAAATCTGCTAGTATCTAATAATGATCTAAGGATTAGAAAAAATTCTTAAATATATCTGTGTGGATTACAGTACTTTTTGGTATTGAAACGTAGGCGATTGAACTTCGCCGATAGGCAAAGTAGACAAAAGAATAAAGACGTTTGAAATGTTTCGTTATATATACTGAACGTTAGTAAATTGGTCTACAGCACATCCTTAGTGGTCTCATACAGAAAAATCTTCTCGAGATAAGAAAAATTTACTAAATTACATTTTACTACGTTTAACTGTTGAAGGTTATTTAACAGCTGCTCCGTTCTTTGTAAGAATAATGTGAGATTGAAAAAAAGGACCTGGTGGATAAGACGTTAGACTATTACAAGAGAATGAAACTATCGGATGAAAATTATATTTTAGATATTGTTCCTTGAAAATAGAGTTCAGAGAATTAATATTAACAGCTGACTTAACTTAGGTCATGCTGGGTAAAGTACCTGGTTAATTATTTGCACTCCTTTATCCGGTTAGTAAGAGAAGCTTAGGTGATTAGGAAAGTACTACTGTTTTATTAATGAGCAAAAGTATTCCACTTTGAATTTTCTGAAAATAATTTCAATGGACCACATTTCATTAAAATCCTTTACTTCATCACTGTAACTAAACCACGCATATTCAATTTTAATTAGACATCATTCTAAGAAGCTGTCTAATTAGTTTACTAATACTTAAACCGACTCTAATATTCTGTGTTAATAGCATCAATTTGTTTATAAAATTCAGTCCACCGATCATCATTCAAAACAATTCGATCACTTCCGATCTGTAAAACAATTTCTGTGTTGTTTTTAATTTCTCGAACTTTCATGGTAAAGTTATTGGTAACATTAAATTGTTTACTGAATCCATGTCTCCTTCATTATATATAAAAGGAAATTTTTAGAAAGTATGAGAACAGTTTGTGAATCTAGTATCCTAATGCACCCTAATTTTGTAGCCTAAAGCAAAAATAATGTAGTACCCCAATGCAGTACTCGACTATTCTTTTGCAGAGACACCACTCATCACGATCGCTTTGCGGTCTATAGCTGTGGATCTCTATATTCTCTACCAAAACAGAGGAGTGAGCTATGGTATTAATTTTACTATGGCAAAAGGAATCGGAGAAAAAGGAAAAGGTTTTGAGGAATGATCCCCAAAATGGGCCCACGCCTTCAGACAAGCAACACCCATTGTTATATAGTTATGGCCACTGGCTATAAGACATAAGATGATATTAACGTCGAATGCCTCATCAAGAAAAAAGTCAGTTGTGCATAAGCACAGCTATGTAGTAATAACAAAAAAAAAAAAAAAATCATCATTATTTACTTCATTTCCTGTAAAAACAGTAAACATGAGATGTTTTCATCGACAAGTAATTAGTTTAATATTATACATTTAAGTTAATAGATTATAAAAAAGTATATTAAAATATTCAACAATTTTTTTTACTATATCTTGTCATTAAAGATGTTTTCATTTGTTAATGAATAATCCAATTAATAAAAAATATTAATTTAAGGAATAAATATATCGCTTACATACTGTATTCATTAGGTAAACAACTACCGACTGACCATTGTTATCTACATATTTTCCTGTTTCATTATCTCTCTCTTTGAATGCTTATGACAAACTCGTTATCAATTTTAATTTTTACATCACACTTTTTATCTTTTTTTAGAACCTTCTGTTTAAAAACACATAAATACATCTCCGAACTATACACACCTAGATTTCTTTTCCGATAACATAAGGGGTAACTACGTCGGAGATATCTTTCACAAGACCCCCTTAGTTCAAAGATTCGTTTAATATTTTTAATTGACTTACAAATATTTTAATCATCTCTTCTGTTTTATCTTTATTAAACGTAGGAAAAGTATTTTTCCAACCGCTTCTCTGCACATGAATATATGTTTATGGTTTATTTTAAAATCGATGAAAGAACACTTGAATCCTGAATTTCTAAGATTACACTAAATTATTAGCCCGCAGTCAATAGAAATTCTTCGGTTTAATTTATTCTTTAAAACATCAAACGTACGATAGAATTCGACATAAAATTTATTGATAGTATCATCGTAAGCATTGCACAGGTTAATACTTGATCGACAACATAAATTATGTAACGCTATTTTAAAGCATATGAAACAGTTAGGAGCTCGATACTGTTTGTCATATTGGTTTTAATATTCAGATAATACAAAAACTTGTTTCACAAAGCATTTAGTGCGTACGGAGGTTCCGTCAAACCTAACGAATCTGTGATCACAGTCTCCATCATCATCGTGAGACTGCTTCTATTGTAAAACTAAATCTTGTAAAACGAAAAAGTGATTATGAAAAGTGACGTATTTAAACCGAGCAGATTTGTTTTAATAATAGCGCCTAGGCGCTTTGGGGAAAAGTACCAACAAGGACATGTTACATCGGTTTACTGAAGTGACTGGCGAGAGAAATAAGACCAGAATAGAAAAAGAAAAAAAACGGACGATTATATGGTTTTTTCTGTTAAATGCAATGAGGGTAATTACTGTGATTATTTCGACATATATAAAAGTGTGAAAAATTTTTAATTTTTTGTACAAAACATTTGGCGGTTCCGCTTTTGGACTTCAAAGAGTTGTACTGGAAGTGTCGGGAATATTTCTTAGATAGTTTTAGGGATTGAATACTAGATCGTGGATACCGGTGTTCTTTGGTGGTTGGGTTTCAATTAACCACACTTCTCAGGAGTGGTC